>CATIWR010071651.1:0-50054 GCA_949677035.1 Omphalea diandra
AAAATCAGAGTTATATTTATATATAAACTATATATATATATATATATATATATATATATATATATATATATATATATATATATATATATAGATATATATATATATATATATAATGGTTAAGAAGGGCAAAATATTTTTTAAAGTAGATTTTAAATTTATTTAGTTATGTGTGATTATGAATTTTTAATAATTTAATAGTTATGTTATTATTTTGAAGAGAAGTGATTTTATGTCAAGGAGATTATTATTTTAATTAAAGTTTTATTATTTATTATAGATTAAGTTTTATATGTTTCATAAATATTATATACCTAAGGATTTAAGTTTAACGAGTTTGTAGAGATATTTAATATGAAGATGATTTTTATATAAAGAAAAGGTTTATTGGCTTCTAAGATTCAAACCTTTTAGAGTTTTAACAAAATTGGTCAATACTTTTAATTTTGGCAAAATTAGCCAAAACTAATAAAATTTTGGCAAATGTAGCCAAAATTCAAATTGATTAAAATAAGATAATCAATCATATTAAAACATTGAGTTAAAATAATGTTAATTGATGTTAGTAATTAATGTTAACCGATTTTATTAATTTTTTTTATTAAAAATTTATGCAGTTGGTTTGTCATGTCACGTACTATATCATTTTATTTTGATCAAATTGAATTTTGGCTATATTTATCAAAATTTTATTGGTTTTGATTAATTTTGCCAAAATTAAGAAGATTAACTAATTTTGTCAAAACTCGAAAAGGTTTGGATTTTAGAGCTCAATAAGTCTAAAGAAAATATATTTAAAGATTCAAGGAATTAAAGTTATGATATTAATTTATTTAAGTATGAAGTTTATTGAGTTTAAGGAATTTATAAAAATGATATTAAGGATATAAACCATTTAAGTTAATTTAATTTAAATAAATAATGTTATTAGAATAATATGATTTATTTTAGTGCATTTTATTTTAGAGTAATATAAGGTTATCATATCAATACCATGGTGCCTGGTAATATTGTGATTATTATTGTCTTTAGTCATAACGTGTGATATACATATAGCATTTAGGCCATATATCAGGTGGTTACACTTTACGGGTAGTTCTGCGTGTGCATATAACCAACTTATATTTGCTTTTAGCTGCTAACATCATCATTGCACTTAAGATGCTAGGTTTTGATATTAGGCTACCAACTTATTTTTATTTGCTCCTAAGATACCAACTTCGATTAGTAGGATTTATATATGAATGTCTATCATAATCATTATCTATTGTATTCCAAACTTACAGTTGATTATAGATTTAATTATTATATTTTGAACGTATAAAATGAAAATGTTAGAAATTGCATAGTTTTTATAAAATTGAGATTTGCAAAGTGAGAGTTTGGACTTATATAAATGTATAGTATGATTTCACTTGATTTTCGAAAGAATTTTGAAAATTATATATATTATGTAGTTAACTAAATTTTTATTATTCTGTTAATTATTGAAGCATAGATTTGATATACTTACAAATAGTATAAAAAATCTATTGCATATTTTATTTATTAGTTTATCTCCTCACTGAGTTTATACTTATTATTTTTATTCACCAGTTTTTATAGGGAAATTGAGGAACAATTTAGTTAGAGTTTCGTATTCTAAGACTCCATGGTGCAAACAAGATGAAGATTAATTGAGTAAAAAAGATCCTAAACTCAGAGTGTTACAATCCTTGTCATCCTTTTACTCATCTTTCAAATCTAAGCTAGGATGCATATTAATACCTTCAATTACCCAATACAATGTTTCATTTACATCTTTGATCTATATGTTAAGTTTGTTTGCCTATTTTTGCAAGGGTGTAACCTTGTTCTCCAATATGCTCATAATTACATTAAATGTACTTAACTCTTGCAAAACCTTCTCATTAGATGTTGAAATGGATGACCCTTAAGTTTTAGGAGTAGATGTTGATGTTGTCCCAATCTTAGTTATTGACTCAAAATCTGCTATTGTAACATTATCTAAGTCCTTATCCTTTTTTTCATAGCTTTATTAGTGAGGCTGATGAACCCATTATCTTACCTCCTGAGAATGTCAATGCTTATGAGCATCTTCTCACTAATGGCTTCATTGGTGGGTAATGGTTGTATATTAAAGGTTGCAATAATCTTTTCCTCTTATATTCTTGGAGTTGCCTTTATATACTTACAACCTTTCTATTTTAACAAGCCATCATAAAAGCATTGCCAATATCTCTTTAGGATTCTAATCTATCTATTAGTAGCTAGGAAGTGTTAATCCTTTTTTTATTATTATTAACTATGCACCATAAGTAAAAAAAGGTCTTATGTGGTGTAATTTCCATTTGATTGCTCTCTTCATTTATGTTCCATATTATAAATTTGTGTGCAATCCTGAGGCATGACATTTGATTTTGGAGGCTTTACTATTGAATGAATGGTAATTTGAGCTTCCTCTTGGGATGAACTACCAAAATTCATGTAGAGCTAGCTTAAAGATTAAAGGCTACTTTGAGCACCCTTCCCCTACAACTTTGAAGCATGAAGAGATGTCTCTATGAGTCATCTTATAGTGCTTCTCAAAGAGCCTAAATCGTATGGTTCTAAGTATCTCAATCTTATCATAATCACCATCTAGCATCTTTAAGGTTGCTAAAAATTCCACTTTTAGCTCAAGAAAGGTAGGTTCTCTAATCTTAAAGAAGAATTCCCATCCTATCCTATGTATAAACTCATTTACATATTTAACTAGCTTGTACCTCTTTATATCTTTTCAATCAATAACATTCCACCATTAAATTTTCATTTGTCTATTTTAAAGCCAAGTTTAGCTTGCTCCTTATTTTCAAATTTGATTTGATGTGGTCTGATAGTGATGCTTAGAGGAACCCTAGTATACACCTCAATGCTCTATTTTTGTGGTATGCATTTTAGTTTTTAGTTTTTCCTTTTAAAGATGTCCTTAGTCTCTTAGGTACTAGTGGAGCAAAAGATGGTTCCATAATCTTCTTTTGTTTCCTTTTAGTATTTATAACAGAAGCTAAATGCTTTTTTTTGTTAAGGCTAGAGGGTCTCATTAAGGGTTTCTTTATGCCTTTTATTTGAATTATGTTATGTTTAAGAGTTTTGATGCCATTTATTCTTTTTGTTAAGCGAGAAAATATTTTGAGAGAAATTTTAAAAAGATTTGTAGTTTAGAGAGATTTTAGAAGTATTTTAAAATAAAGCAAGATAACTATTTATATTTAGCATAAAAATATGACCATTGGAATCCAGCAATAGGCATTGTGTGTTTTTCAAGAACCATTGAATATAGACATTGGACTTAATTAATTGCACTCATTAGTCCAATGATCATGTTCCATTCATAATCATCATTTAACACTTCTTCCAATAGTTCCAAGAAATTTGTAATCATGATTCCTTATTTAATTTAACCAAGTAATCCTTTAGTGTATTCAACAATCATTAATGAACCCACAATGATCATGGGAGATCTCTGTTATTCAAATCCTTTTTTAAGGACTTTTCAAACACTTTTAAAGGTGTTGATGATTTGAAACAATTAAATCCAAGGATCATAACATCGTGAACTTAATTGAATTCGATGTTCAATTTAAATAATTCACAAACTAAATTTTGAGTTATCAATTCTAAAAGCTTTAGTTGTGTGATCAAACATATAAAATACAACATAAAGGTTCAATTATCAACTTTACAATTAAAGATTAGAATGTACTTGACTTAGCTTCCGCAAGGTACTACCATGAAATCATTCTTAGCTCTCTCTTGATGAATTGCATTCTATAATCTTTGGATTTTTAAATTGTTAGGATTAAGGTGCGAACAAAGTTAATTTCAAGCCCAATGATGAGAACCAAGATAATTTCATTTCAAGGATTAAAGAGTGAGCATTGAAATTTTAGATTACTGAGATGCAAGCTCAGTGATGATAACTTATTGAATTTATACTTAAAAGGGTAAAGAAAACAATGCTTAAGAATGGGCAAAAGCCTGGACAAGCCTTCAATCAAATCTACTTTTTAAACACCTAAACGTAAAAAAGGCTTGCTTTTTGGAATTTAAGAGTAGTTTGAATAGCCAACTTAAAGGTTTTTATGGAAAGTTTATGGCATGTACAAATAACATGTGAAAGGCTAAATAATAAAAAGCTTTTAGAACAATAACTAAGAAAAGCCTAATTAGCTATATAACCAAGTAATTGTCTATAAGACAACTTGTTAGCTATACATATAACTTAAAAACCCTAAGATCTAGAATATTTAGTGACTTTATTCCTAGAAAGAGAGGTAGATAAAGGTGCACCCGTGATACAACCTATGTTATATAACATAATTGCTCCCCATTTCCTTTATAAATGCTCCACTTCTTAAAGGGTGAGGGGAAGGCTAAGAAATCTCTAAAGCAGTGCTTCCAAAAGAAACCTTAAAACCCCGAACACTTTCATTCATAGAAACTTAATAGCCATCCATCTGCATTTGAGATTTAAGGTAAAAAAGACCAAGTTTGACCTTTTTTTTGCATCAAGATCTTTACATTTTAAAGGATAACTTTATTACTTTAAGTGCTTTTTAGGGCCAAAAGCTAACCTTGAGCAATCCTAATTCCCTTTTCCCCTTATTCTTCGTCTTTTTCCCTTTTTTTTCTTCTTTTCTTTTTTTATTAATGCAAGCTAGTAGTCTATATACATACTTCATTATCCATATAGGCATCTTTATACAAAAGGTCTATACATACCACAAACACTATATATGGGCACTATTTACAAAAATGTTCTCTTTTTTTGTTTTTTATTTCTAATTTTTTCTTTGGTTTTTAAGCTCAAATATGGATGGGATGAGGTAGGCTATAACAACTAAAGCCATTCATCCATCATATTTAGCCACATTCTAGGATTAAATATCATTGAGGGGATGTTGACCACTCTTAAACATAACACAATCAACCTCATGCTTTGCCCTCATTATGCATATATTTGGGAGGAACTTGATTGAAAGAGGCTCAAAAGCTAATGACCCTTAGATTCATTTTGATTTTTTTTGTTTAACGCATTTTTATTTTCATTATAATCATTAATACAATCCTTTGGTCTTACACAAGATAAAATTAGCCATCTCTCTATTTTTATGGTATAAGTTGTAAAGATACATCGCTTGGGGTAGGGATGGATATTAATGACCCCTATTTGAATAATTTACATATCATTTCACTAACTTCATCACTACACACACTTTTGCTCTCCAAAGAGTGCATCTTAGCCCCCTTTCATGTTTAGGATAACTCCCTTTTGTCTTTAACATGTTAACCATATTTAAAAACTTCATAGGTGAGGTTTGGCATACCCAGTACCCCATGATTCCACCCTATATTCTGCCAATAGTGGATTTATGTCTCATTTGTCTTGCTTCCCATCATACACACACTTTATGATATTGATTATACCATAGATGAATTGGGCATCTTTTTATTTATCATTTGAGCATGTTTTTAATGATTAAGGCAATAG
Source organism: Omphalea diandra (assembly GCA_949677035.1). Classification (NCBI taxonomy): domain Eukaryota; kingdom Viridiplantae; phylum Streptophyta; class Magnoliopsida; order Malpighiales; family Euphorbiaceae; genus Omphalea; species Omphalea diandra. The sequence goes on from CATIWR010071651.1 coordinate 5,531, forward strand.
ATTTAGACATGAATAGTATTTTATTGACTAATTATGATGATAATTTTAGTACAAGTTGCCAAGGTATTCCCCATTCAAGGTAAAGATGACATTATCCTCACATGTTAATTTGTTATAGTTAGATATACAGTTGTCTTTTTTTATAGTTAGTTTGGTAACTTCAAGTACTAACTTGTGCTTTATTTTACATGTTATGAGGGTCAACATTTACATACAATATGTCCATTTATACGATTGCATGAATACTTAATTTCATTTGATCATGTGTTCCTATCCTATAACGAATGATTATATGTGTTCTGTTTGATGTGGATGTTTGAAAATGCACTAAATGTATACTTGGGGCTATTCTACATGGACTAAATAATATATGAGGATAAAACTTGTAAATGTGAGCTAAAGATTCTTAAAGATCAGATCCCAAAGTTCGAGTGACTTGGGGATGCCTAATATCTTCCCTAGGTCATACCAAATTCTTGAACTCAATCTTTGATAGGCTAAAAATGGATTGGGTCTTCTAGTTAACCTATTTGGACCAAAACCCTTCCTTGCTTGGAATTGTTTCCCGACCAAATTTTGATGGCAACTCTAGTTAAATACTCAATATATTACCATACTATTACCCCTCAAGCTCCATGTTTGCCCACTTGATTCCTTAAGGGCTTCTATCTATTGAAAGGCCTTCATTCGAATCCATTATTAATTCCTTCACGTACCACCAATTGGTGTTATATGGAAGTATGATCCTGTGTCCTCTTAATCTCTTAATGGTTAATAAAAGGTTAAAAGTCATAGTTAATATTCGTCTAAGTGAAACTTAAGGCATTTATAGTGGCGACTCCAGTGGGGACTAATGGAATTGACTTCACATGTTATAATTTCTAATTCACTTTTATAAATTTTGCCCTTGTTAATTGAAATTATCCCCTGTATTTAGTAGATTTTACATGCATTATGTGCATTACGTTAATCCATTATCTAAATGATAAGTTCTCCAAACTTGAGCCTTAAATTCTATTTGGGTTCAGGAGATGGCGCAGAGAGCTTATCACTTGAAATCCAATTACCTTTAGACATGTTAAATGAAGGGGTATATGATAATCATCCTCCAAATTTATAGGATCCATCTACTATAGCAACCCTCTAAACCTATAAGTTCATGTAAGAACCATAATACCATGGAATAGAACACGCTTGTTATAGGTGCTACTACTGTGATCTATATAAACCCTCAATATGCAAGTGCATAAGTCACAAGTACTGAAGTGTATAAGAGTATGGATATCATTCCTATAAGGATCGATGTGTTAAGTACTAATCTCTATATCTCTTGTATTATATAAATAACCTAATTGAAAGATTACTTAAAATAAACATTACAAGAATTAAAACTTCTTAAACTAATAATAAGTTATTGTTAGAAAATAATCAATAAGAGAAGACAACTAGGGGCTCAACTTCACTTGTTAACTTCTTATGGTTTATAATCTTCTATCTAATTAAGTATACATCTAGTGTTACTATCAGATTACTTAGGTGATTAATTAATCTCTCTTAAGTATCAATTAACATCTAATCACATGATAAACTAAAAGTCTTTAAACATAATAGTTAGACGTCATGCAATTATCAAACAAAACAAGACCTTAGTGATAGCAATAATCATTACAGTCTTTCAATAAAAAAAAGATGAAGGAAATCATTGAAGATTTACTTCATAAAAAACGTCTCTTGTGTGTCTTCAGAAAACTAAATATGATTAATGGCCAGTCAATCAATATCAATGAATTCACAATGATTACTAACATAAAGGATGAATAAAATAAAATAAAAACTACAATTAGTCAAACAAGATCCATCTAACTTAGCTTTTATTATATAATTTTAGGTTAGGAATTAGACTTTTTATTATTTTATGAGTATTTTTATTTTGGAATAAGTCATTTAAGTCTCTTTATTGCTTTCATAGGAAATTCTTAAGAAATGAGCTTAATTGCAGTTTTTCCAGTAGTATTGCATGACATATTGCATGGCCAATGCGCTAGACCATACAGGGACATAGAGTTGATCAGTTAGTAGCACAGGATCACGTAACAGTTAAGTGTAGGGGCCGTTGAATGGCCCATGCATTGGGTTATACAGAACGCTTAGGATAGATTGCTAAACGCGATTGAGACTTCATTTTTAAACATTGAGAAAAACCTCAGTTTTGGAGAGGACAATTCAAATCTAGATCTACTTAGATTTGTGAGAGAAATTTTGAGAGATTTAGAGAGTTCTTATTAAAGATTCATCGTTAGGGTTAGATTATTTTTTTTTTAGGAATTTTTTCTTCTAATTTAATGAATTTCTTCAATTTTGTTTCTTCTTCTTCTCTTAAAATGAACTAACTTCTCTATTATAAGGATTCGGGCGAAAGCCCAACATTTTTCATGATTATATAAAGAGATGTTTATTTCAATGGTGTTAGAATTCCTTGATTTAATGTTTTTGAGCTTCATTTACTTTAATGTATGATGACTACATATATTTAGGGGTTGAGATCCTAGATCATGGAGTGAAAGTGGAAGTGTAGGGTTAGTCATAACACATTGAACTAGAGAATTGATATCACGAAAGTAGGATTAATCTTTAAAGATGTTCAAGTGATATTCACAAAACTTAATGCATTAAACTAAGGGAGTAGGCATAATCTTAGTAATAATAACTCCAATTTTGCTTGAGAAAGATTATTAGGTAATCTAGGAATTCCATCTATAAGGATAAATTCATTCACCTAAGAAATTAATTTCTTTGTGTAATTGTGAAAATGTTGTGGTGTAACCCAAATTCCTTGAAATTCATTTAACATAAGAATTTTCTTCATTTAAATTCTATTTTAATTTATTTTAGAATTTCTAATTTTTAGATTTATTATTCTTCATTATTCGATTGCTAGATAATAGGAAATTTTAATTCTTTAGTACTTGTGAAAATTAGTCTTCGTGGAAATGATCTCTACTTTTTAGTATATTACTTGAAGCGATTTGTTACAAAAGTTTTACACGCAACATCTCTCAATACAAAAAAGATTAAGGGAATCATTAAAGATATATTTCATAAAAAAACATCTTTTAATGGTCTTTATAAAACTAAATATGATTAATGGCCAGTCAATCAATATCAATGAATTCACAATGATTACAAACATAAAGGATGTATAAAATAAAATAAAAACATAGATTAGAAAAACCACAATTAGTTAAACAAGATTCATTTACACCTTAGCTTAAGAAAGAATTAGTTCATACTACAAATGAAAGTAATCAAACTATATATGAAGGAAGCCATACTCTTCAATCTTTATGTTATTGGTTGATTGCCCCTTCAATCTCCTCTTTGCTCCCAAGCCTTTAGCTTGCTGCTTGCCCTTTCCTTTGTTTAAATTCTATGCCTTTTGAGTACTCAGATGCTTATTCAATTTTCAACTTCATGTGCTCTCTCCTTTAAACAATACTCTTTGCCTTAATACTAAGTAGGATCCTTGTGGAATTAAAAGCAAAACAATTAAAGTTGATTATGAAGTCAAAATTTTTTATTTTTAGTGATGCATGGCTATACAAATATTTGCATGACCTTGCAAAAACATGATTCTTTTTTGGCTCATTTACATGCATGGTTATGCAAGATGGTGTGAAAGTCATTTCAGCTACTACCTACTTCCATAGCTATGCACACGCCTATGTAGAATGACTGCATGAGCGTGTAAAGCATTTCATGGTTGTGTAAAAGCTCAACACTTCCTTACTAACCCCTTCCCCCCTCCCCCCCAAACTTTGTTAGAATTGATGCATGTCCATGCAAAGTTTGCATGGTTGTGTAAGGCTTCTTTCATGATTTTTGAGATATGTCCTTATACTTTAACCCTACAAAACATAATTAACCCTTATAAGGTCCTTTTGCATATCAAATTCAATCAAGAACTCTAAAATTTGAAGGAAATTATACTATCAAATGTATGATTTTATGCACCAAATAAATTCTCCCAAACTTAACCACTTATTTGTCTTCAAACAAGAAATAATTTCAAATAAGTAAAATTCAATAATTCAACAATCAAGATCAAGTATTATATTCTTTTAGAGAAATTTATCTCAACAATATTCATAATTTTCATTAATTAAACAAATCTATTTTCAATAACAATAAGTTTTTAATTAACATGCTTATCTATAATTAATTAACACAATAGACTATGCACATGTGTCTTAGTAATATACTTTGTTCAAAATTTAATTAAATTTCCAACCATATAAAATCTAATTTTCTACTTCGACTTGTTAAGAGTCACATATGACCATAAGTAAGATAATTTATCTTTCTCTACTAATTTAGATCTTAACATTTTAAGGATCATAAGGTCTTTTTGGCATGTAATGTAGGATTTGTTTTACGGCTAGCAAGGAGTGATCAAGTCCAAAGACAAGAGAATGTTATTGAAACTTGAATTATATCAATAATGCAAAATGTAATTGAAGCAAATTGTGTATTTATCGATATTCAAACCTTGCATGACTTTAAAGATATCCATACTTATGCATACTCTTCTTATGGTCACTTGGTTGGTCACCTCAGTAGGTTATCCTCAATAGCCTTTGGAGCTCTATTGATGATGTTGGACTATACAAAGGCATTCTTCCCCTTCGAAGCGGGGACGAACCTTAGAAGACTCCTGATGTAGTCCCTTTATAGTGTCTTAACATAGACATTAACATCGGTATGGAAAGGAAGCCCCAAAGAGCAGATGCTAGTCATATAGGTGGAGTCGAGTAGCGCAAACGTCATCTCACTTATCTACGGTACTAGAAGGAATGGGTGGTGTCATCTAACGCTCAAACCTAGCAATGCATAATAAATAGTATTGTCCCTCCTTGGTGGGCACATAAGAAGTAGGGTTGAGAATGGAAGTAGCCTTATCAGCATAATGCAATCACACACCCATTGGAAAAGCCTCTAGAACTAAGAGGCTATAGGAGCTATAAATTTGTTGGCCTTCAAAAGGTTGCATTATCTTAAAAAGTAGCAAATATTGCAATTTGCAAGAAAGCAGATAAAGACCGTCACAATAAAGTATAAAAAAAAAAAAAAATCAAGATGACTGAGTAATTGCAATAAAAAAAACTATAAACAAATAATCAATATGGTTGAACCATATAAGCAAAGATTAATATATTATGTAGAGCATATAAACTACATTGTTACACAAAATGCTTGAATTTATAAGTAGTCAAGTATATTTAACACGAAGAGGTGACAAGTATGTAAATTAGAAAATGAAAATTCAAGACTAACACAATCAAAAAAATACTATATGGTTGAATCATCTAAAAAAAAAAAAAATACTCAACAAACATATTTATCTTGCCTTTAGCCAACTCTAACTCAACTAAGACACTTCAAAACACAATTAAATATATAAAAATGGCATCTTAAGGGCAAGAAAAAAAAATCTCTATGCAATCATAATATATGTTCATAGTTAAAAAATAATAAAATAAACTTTATGATTTCAAAATTTATTTAAAATAAAATTTTATCAATTATCAAGTTAACTGTTCAATGGATAAGCAAGCAGGATTTCTACTAATATATCATGTAAACTTTCTAAATAAAATAACTATAAATAAAAACAACAAATTATTAAAAAACTATGAATAGATAATTAAAAAATAAAACTAAAAAATAGTTTTCATATATTATCTATTTTAAAAAATAACTATTATTTTCTTATTTATATATTTTGTAACGAATAACTTAATTTTATTAATATTTACAAATAAAGTGTTCAATGTAGTCCATACAATGTGCAAATTATTATTTTAAAAAATTATTTATGATTAGTATTTCTAATTTACAAACTAATATTTGATAAGAAATTAATTAAAAACTATATAATATTGTCATATCATATCATTTAATTATAAAATTTACAAAATAGTTAATTAAAATTATATATATTTATATATAAAATTTTAAAGTAAAATATAAGTTAAGTTAGATTAAGATATAACATAAAAAATAAAAAATAAAAACAACTCATGCTTAACTTGTGAATTTGAAAATTACTTCTGAAGACCACGGAGTTTGAACCCAAAAAAAAAAAAATACCGACAGCAACTACCATTTATGCTAATGGTCATTGTTATTTGCTGTAACAATTGAGATCATTAAAATGCAAATTAGACCATAGATGACAAATCAAATACCAGACAGGATACGTACAGGCCTGGTAATAAACATGCCAGTTGAATTAAGCAAGTGGTAGCTGCACGCAATATGGCACTAAAACTGAAATTGGTGATGGAGTCATGACAACACAAACACGTTAATTAAGACATGATTATTTGATTAGAGGCATAATAGTTCTAAGGAAGAATTAATTAACAAGAAACTACTATTTTTAATCCTTTGCTTCTGCCTGCAAGTTGAATCCCATTTTGCTGTATGAAGGAGCTAGGGGGCCCCTCTTTCATTGGCTAAGTTTGTTGGAAGGGCATTGTTTACAAGAATTGGACCCCATAACCACCGCCAAAATTTGTCTCACTTTTAATTTATTAATTTATATTCAAAAACAATGTTTGAAAATTAATAAAAAATTAAATTGATTGATTAATTAATTTTCAATTCAATCGATTTAATTGATCTGATTTAATTTTTTTTAAAAAATATATATAATAAAACAGTGAAAATTATTTTTAAAATTTTAAATATTGAGTGAAATAATATAATTTAAAAATTTTAAATTTTTTATAAAATGATATAATTTTAAGTTCAACCAATTTAATATGAATTTTAGTTTTAAGTAATTTTTTCAATTTTGATCAATTTTTAAGTGATTGATTTTTAATACTAAACTGAATTTGACCATTAATCGATTTTTCATTTTATTGATTCAACTAATCGATTCAATTCGATTTTAAAAATGCTGTCTAAGAATGGAACGTGTCGCTTGCTTTAGGTGAACAGTACTATGTTTGTCTCTTCCTCAATATATATAATTGTAAATATAAAATTTAAAATAATAAATTAAATTAAATTATTATAATTAATATTTATATAAAATGATAAAAAAAATAAAAATAGTAAAAAAAAAAAAAAACAGTCAAACATTGTTTAGACGCTGTTGGATGCATTTCGCCTTATGTAGCAAAGCCCAATTGAATGGAAAAAAAAAAAAATTGTGTTAGGACTGTCACTTATGAAATGTATGAACTGTAATCCAGAAACCCTTCACGAGACATTACAAGACAAAGTCGATTCTCCTCTGTTTTTTCTACCCCCATCATAAGATTTTTTTTTTTTTTTTTTTTTTATCCTTCTTCTTCTTCTTCTTCTTCTTCTCTCTCTCTATCTCTCTCTCTCTCTCTCTCTTAGAAATTCCTTTATCTCTCTTTAAATCAGAGCCAACTGGGCAAAACCAAGCTTCATAAACTTCAGTCTCGAAGAAGCAATGGCAAATATAAGCCAATCATTGAATTTAGTATCCTATCGTCTTCTATCTTCTTCTCTTTTTGTCATCTTCTTTTATTCTATTCCTGCACTTGCACTCAACATTGGTGTTCAAAAAGTAGATGCCTCCATTTCTGTGGTATGTTTCACTTTCTTTTTCTTCCTTTTTATCTTTGTAAAAAAAATGCTGCAAAATATTATTTTCCTTCCTCAGAGTAAAGAATGCAGTAGGAAATGTGAGTCCGAGTTCTGCTCCGGTAAGCACTTAATTTACTTGCAGAATTTGATTAACGGATTGGCATTGCTAATTAATTAAGTAGCGAATATCGATTTGTACAGTGCCTCCATTTTTGAGATATGGCAAGTACTGTGGGCTTTTATACAGTGGATGCCCAGGGGAGAGACCCTGTGATGGCCTCGATGCTTGTTGTATGAAGCATGATGCCTGTGTTCAAGCTAAAAACAGTAAGTCCTTAAACAGATTTGCTCATTGTGTTTTTTTTTTTTTAAAAAAAAATTCAATTTTTGTGCTTCTAGTTGATTAGTTAAGTGTGTAGGTCTTCTAGCTCCGAAGCCATGAATTTAAATTTCGACGCCCTTATTTCCTTAGAATTTTTGGGCATTGATTGCCAATAGGAGGATCCACTTAAAATACCATGTAGATCTTGGCACCAAATAGATTATGAAAGTAATTTTTTAGAAAGTTGTATCTCTAAGAAATTATTGGATATTATATTATTTGATTTGTAATTTTTTTTAAGTATACTGAAAATCATATTTAATTTATTCAATACCTTTTAAAGAAATATGTTATAAAATATTATCTTAATTTTAATTTATTATTTAAATAGTTTTATTTAAATATTTGTAAATTAATTTAAGAAATATTTCTCAGTTTCTCCGATTAAATTATATTTATTGACTCTTTCAGTAAATTATTTTTTCAACATTAAAAAAGTTGAATAGTTGAAAAGAAATATATATTTTTTTTTACTTTATATTTTCTTGCAATTGAATATAAAAAATTTTCTACTTCCTGCAAAATTTAGTTTCCTTAGTCAAACTTTTTTAAAAGGAAACATTACTTCTTTAATACAAAAATAATTATTATTGTAAAAATTAAGAAACATGACAGAAATTTTTGGAACTGAAATTTTGATAAAATCTGTGCATTAAAAATTCCAAGAAGAAAAAAAAAAGTACTCATTCTTTTTATTATTATTTTTTTGAACAAGAATCACTCATTATTGATACGATGAATACGCGCTCAAGCGAGTTGATGTGATGTGATAATTATTATTATTACTATTATGACGATTTCTGTCTGTGTTTTTATAGAGGGTATCTAACAATGCATCCAAACCTGGGCATGGACTGACCAAAAGCTGTAATTTTGTGGATAATTAAACACAATTTGGAGGGTAGGACAGCTACAAACATTGTTGTGCCTTTGTCGTTAGTTAGAGAGAAAATTATTATTTCATCTTTTACACTTGACAATATTTATTAATCACTTCCTCTTTTCATAAAACCTCATTAAATAATTCTCTACATTTAATTTTCTAAACTAATTGATCCTTCTATTAATTCTTTTAATGTTTTTTTTTTCCGCTAGTTGATAGATAAAAGTCAGTATAAATTTATAAATTGACATTTTATTCTTAAATTGCCTTTGTTATAAATTACAATTTTTTCATTTCTTTTTCCCCCAGTATCTCAATATTATTAAAATAATATTGAGAAAAGTATGAAAAATATTATATAGCTTAATATTTTTTATTTAAATTTTAAAATTCAGGTTGTATCACTTCAGTACCTTATGATAAACATTATTAGTCAAATCAAATGTAAGTTAGATAATGTCATTAGTGAAACTTATGTAACACATTGACATATAAATTTTTTTTAAAAAAAAATGTGGCAAATTATTGGACCCACAATGATTAAAAAGAGAAAAAAATGTGACATATTTTAAAACTAAAAATCTAAAAAACAAAACTAGTTTAATTAAGAAAAAAATTTTCCAATACTTTCTGAACAACCAAAGATAATAAAAATTTTCTTACACTTTCGCAATAACCAAATATTCTCCTTGACTTTAAACCTAAAAAATATACTACAAATGTTTCTTCAAATTTACTTCAAATACAATAAATAAACAAACAAATAAATAAATAAATACATACGACATTATTCTAATTGTGATTGTGTCAAACATTTCGTCCAACAGTTGCCTTGTATTTGCATTATAGTTTCTTTATTCCTCACCAATATTTTTTTATTCACAACCTCATAAAGCCAGTCCCAATCAAGTAATTTAAAAATTCTGAGTATTAATCAAAGCTTCATTTTTCATCTTAGTTTCAACTTTGTGATACCCCTCCTAATCCAATATGATACAAATCGAGCAATGTAAACTTGCTTGCGTAGCTCCATCTTCTGTCACTGATAACCACTATTAGCTTTATCCGTGGGAAAAAAAAAAAAAAAAAAATATATATATATATATATATTATATATATACACTTTGATACAATCATATCTTCCTCTTATATGTGCATCAATTTATCAAATAACATAAGCTTAATGATTCCAAGAATCCAAAATTATTTACGTATTTACAATTATAACTCATGATTTTAAAATTTGTAATGGAATCCCATTTGCAAACTTAAGTATCAATTATAGCCTTATTAGATTTAAAAAAATGAAGTGTACTTATTGCTACACTAAAAGAAAAATTCAATTTTTAAAATGACTCATAATGCCTCTAGGATTTTCACTAATACATTTAACTTAACCTCAGTTAACTCTCTAATCTAACTTAAACGTAATAGGTTAACATAACTTAAAGTGAAACTCACTTCTCTTTTACCCCATCTAAACGATATCCATAACCAACATAACCTATAAAAACCCATTTGAATCATCCTATTTCATCTGTTGTCATTAGATGTTGTTGTTGCTACTGATGAAATCCTAACAAAACAGTCTGTGCAAACCCTTCATCATAATGAGGATGATGAGCCAAAGCCAAAGCCCTATGAAATGAATGAGGGGCGGATTTTGAAGGCACAACCAATATGGATTCAGTGCTCCATAAAGAAACATCATAAGTAGAAAATTTGATGAAATAGTACCAACCTCGGTGGTAGTTATAATCTCTAGTTTTGATTACCATAATAACCACTTAATAGTTTCTCCATTAGATTTACGATCCAATTCTCTAGTCAGCTGAAAAACCCTTGCTGCACATATTATTGGCATTCTTATTCCCCTTCTTCTTCTATCTACTTTGCTGTGTTGGTCCTTGGTGGATCGCTTTGCTGTTGGTGCTACTATCGTGCTTGTAGTTGTGGTGATGGTGGTTATGAAAAAATCATTATAATTATTATTCTTTACTAGGTCATCAGATTTAGGAGGATGGCTCGAGACATATCAACGAGGTGAGGTGGAACTGTTGCCATGGATGTAAAGGTAGAGGTAGAAGTTAAGGATTTGGTATCCTTTTTCTGTGTTGATTGAATTAGTGAATGATTCAATAGATTATTTATGGTTCTACAAGTTGTGGATAACATTGAGAGATGAGGATAAAAGAGAAGTGAGTTTCTCTTATGTTAGGTTATGCTAATTTGTTACGTTTAAATTAAGCTAGAGAGTTTACTGAGGTTAAGTTAAATGACTGAAATAAATTAATGAAAAGCTTGGTGGTATTATGAGTCATTTTAATAATTGATTTTTTTAATCTTAATCACTAGCCATATTAGCAATAAATACACTTTTTTCTCCTAATTCTAATATTAGTTTACAATTAATACTTAAATTTAAACATAGGACTCAATTATAAAATCTAAAATCATGGGCTATAATTGCAAATGCGCCAATAATTTTAGATTTTTGGAATCATTTGGCCAATAATGTACGACATAGGTTATAAAACAATTGAACATGAAAATAACCCAAGGTACTTATTGTTGGCCTGAGGTAGCACATAAGCAACCCAATCTCTATCCTATAGCTATGCGTGGGGATTTTAATGAAATAATGTTTTCTCATGAAAAATCGGACAGTATACCTAAAGGTGGCAACCAAATGGAAGAGTTTGAAGATGTTGTGAGGCAATGCCTAGCAAAGGTTGATTTGGGCTATAGTGGGTATAAGTTCACTTGGATAAATAATTAGGATGGGGAACGAAATAACTAGGAAAGGATTAATAGATGCTTTAGTAATTATGATTAGGTTTTTAAATTCCCTGGCTATACAATTGAACATTCTATCAGTCTGCCTCTGATCATCATCTGGATGGATTGCTAAGAGATTGGATTATATGAAGAGAAAAAAAGGTGTTTATGTTTGAAAGTATGTGGGTCCAAGATGAGACTTGCAAGGAGGTGGTTGAGAACATGTGGTTAGGTTTACCACATAAGTTGATCCAAACTCTTTCATGGCTAAACTAAAGGACTTTGGAGTCACCTTAAAATCATGGGAAAGAGAACACTTCAGGTATGTGAGTAGGGAGTTAAAGAGATGCTCTAACCCAATGTCAAAAGGGCCATGCAGAAAAGCAAATCTCTTAAATCAAGAATGGATTTATTATTAAAAGATAGGAGGCTATGTGGTTCCAAAGGACTTGGGTTTGTTGGTTGAAAGATGGTGATAAAAATACATCATTTTTCCATATAACGACTGATAGTAGAAAAAAAAAAGAAATAGAATTACACATATTCAAAATAACAATGGTGAACGAGTGAAGGCAGAGAAAGAGATTGCTAGAGTTTTTTAGTCTTATTTCTAGTCTCTTTTCTCATCAAAGGGTGATTTAGACATGGAGTAAGTTCTTAATTCGGTCAAACCTAAAGTGGACAAGCAAATGAATGGGGACCTTGTAAGACACTTTTCCAAAGAAGAGGTAGTGGTGGTGATCTCTTAAATGCATCCTGCAAAAGCATTAGGGGTATGCCTCTTTTTTTATTAAAAATTTTGGAATGTTATGCAATCTAATGTCTGTTCTATTGTTCTTAGTGTTTTTAATCATAAAATCAACCCAAAGCCCCTTAATCACACTTTTATTATTCTTATCTTGAAAGTCAAATTCCTTGAGTTTACTACGGAGTTTCGTCTTATTAGTCTGTGTAATGTGATATTCAAAATTATTACCAAGTGCATTATTAATAGATTAAAAAGTGTCCTTTCTTCTGTTATTTACCACAATCAATGTGCATTTGTCCCTATAGTTCTTATTACTGATAACACCTTAATTGCTTTTGAGATCTTTCATGATATAAAAAAATAATAAAAGAAGAAATAAGGGATATTTTGCATTAAAATTAGATATAAGTAAGGTTTATGACAGAGATGAATGACCTTTTCTAAAACAAGTAATGTTGAAATTAGGATCGTTTAAGGATTAGGTTGATCTAATTATGAGATGTATTTCTAATGTCTCTTACTCTATTTTACTGAATGGATAGCCTGGTAATGTTTTCTTCCCTGAAAGAGGTCTCTGCCAAGGGGATCCATTTCCCCATATCTTTTTCTATTTTATGCAAAAGCTTTTTCTTCTTTTATTAGACAAGTTGAAGATGATAAAAGGCTTCATGGCTTCAAAATTTGCAAAGCTGCTCCATCGGTTTCACATTTATTTTTTTGCAAATAATAGTATAATTTTTGGAGCAAATAATAGGGAGTTGCAAGTAGTGGATAAACATGTAAAATATTTGGGTCTCCATGCAATTATTGGTTGAATAAAAAAAAAGAAATTTTCAATAGCATTGAGGAATGGGTAGTAAATAAATTGAAGAATTGGAAGACTAAATGTCTTTCAATTGCTAGCAAAATGATTTTGATTAAGACAGTTGCCTAACAATTCCTACTTATACAATGAGTGTGTTTGTTTTTCCCCTAGGAATTATACAACACACTAAACTCAATCATTTCAACTTTTTGGTAAGTTAAAAAACATGTCGATAGACTCATATATTGGTGTTCTTGGGATAGTTTGCACATGAGTAAAAAAGGAAGATAGCCTCGAGTTTAGGGGTATAACCTATTTTAGTAAAGCTATGTTGGCTAAGAGTATTAGTGGCTATTTCAAGATGGAAAATCTCTTTTGGCTTAGATTTATAAGGCTAGGTATTTTCCAAAAAGTTCTTTCTTAACTGTTTCTAATTTTTATAATCCAAGCTATTCATGGAGAAACAAAGTTACATCAAGAAATCTTTTATTAGAGGGTCTTAGATAGCGAGTTGGATGAGATTTTCTATTGATATTTGGTTCGACATATGACTTCCTAAACAACCAAATTTCAAAGTTCTTTCTTTTGCTGAGGGTTTGGAACATTGTAAAAGGTTAACCAGCTCTGCAAGAGGATGGTTTGAGATGGACCAATGACCTAGTCTATGTTGTTCTTAATAGGCAAGACATTGATCAAATCTTGGCAATTCCTATTTGTGGTTCATTTGTGGAGGACAGATAGATTTGGCATTATTCAAAGAATGGAGTATATTTTATGAAGTTGGGGTATTGGCTAGCCAAATCGAGGAAAGAGAAGGAGGATAATGGTAAGGTAGGTTCTTCTCATTCAACACACAGTTGGAGTTAGATCTAAAGCCATAAAATCCCTTTCCCCCAAAATCCAGTTGTTTGTTTGGAAATTGTTTAGGAAGATCATCTCAGTAAAGTTGAAGTTATGTAGTGGAGGTATGCATATTGATTCAATCTAATTGAGATGTGGAGAGACTAAAGAAACACTAGAGCTTGCATTCCACGTTTGTAATTAGACCTCAAGATTTTGGTATTACCCTTTGTTGCATGTTCAGTTCTTGCTAGTTGATAGAAGGATGATTAGGCAGACAATATTCATAAAAGCAAGGAGATAGAATATGCTAAAAAAATTTTATGCTTCTTTGGGTTTTGTGATACATAAGAAATATGCTCTATTTCCAGAAGAAGGAGTTGGATATTATAACGTGTTTTACGATTTCTCATCAAACATTAGATGACTGTAAACAGGCTCAACAAATGTTGATGTCATCAAAGAATATCAACTGAGCTTTTAAGTGGATAGCCCCTCTCCCAAATGTATCGAAGCTTAATATCAATTATTCAATATGTGAGGGGCCACTACTTAAGCATAAGAGCTATTATTTATGATTTTGGGGAGAATGTTGTGGCCTCTTTTGCACAAAAAATTGATTCTAGTTTATAGGTGGAAATTGCATAAGTCTTTGCTTGCAAGGAAGGTATTCAATTGGTGAAAAGGTTAAACTGTAACAATCTAATTATTGAAATAGATTGTGCAAGTCTCATTAGTTGTCCCAATTCATAAGGGATTGACTAGTCATACTTGGGTTCCATTGTAATAGAGATAAAGACACCATCTTCCTCATTTTCTTTTGTATCTTTTAAGCATGTTTTTAGAGAAGTCAATGTTATTGCTCATAATCTATCTCAATTTGCTTTAAGCTTATGTTTAGACCCCCTGTTTAGTTTTAGACTCTTTGCCCCATGTTTTGGTTCATTTGCTGGTTTAAGAACATGTTGTGTCCTAATTTTCTTAATAGATGATATCATTGTCAAAAAAAAAAAAGAAAAAGAAAGAAAGACTTGTTGCATCAGTCTCCTCATCCTCCATAGTCACTTTCATCGCCCCCCATATCAATAACATCTAAAATATATATGTTGACTTCACACTCGACCATCACTTTGAATTTTCATTTGTAACCCTTTTTTTTTTTTTTAACTCAAACATATCTTGAACAAAAATATTGATGTCTATTCAAACTTGAATAAGAAAATAATGATCTAATGGTTCAAATGGATTTTTTTTTTTTTAAAAAAAAACCAATGATTCATATTAACAATTGCAAAAGAGAATTGAATTTATATTAAGGATATAATTAATATTTGATCCTCAATTAATGGAAATTAGTTTATGCATTTAATGTAACGGACTATTTGATGAGATTTTAAAAATAATAGGACTAACTAATAAATAGTATTAAATCTAAAGGATGAAAGTATAATATAGCTTTAAGGGGTTGTTCGGTTCAAGGTGAGAAATATGAATGAGAATGAGAATGAGAATAAGAATGATTGTTTTTGCATGTTGTTTGGTTCATTTTGATTGATTGTGGAATGAGAATTAGATTCTATATAAACATGTTTAGTTGAATATGGAATAGAAATGAGAATCAACTTTATTTCTTAATATATAAATATTATTTTATTAATATTAAAAAATATAAATATTTTTTTATTAATATTAAATAAATATTAAAAAATATACATATTATTTTATTAATATTAAATAATTATTAAAAAATTATTAAAATAAAAAATAAATATTATATTATAAATAATTTAAAATATAAAATAAATAAATTATTATAAATTATAAATAAAATAATTATTATAAATAATTTAAAATATAAATATTATATTATAATAAATAAATAATTTTTAAAAATATAATATTTAAAAAATAATTATATTAATTTAAAAATTTGTAAATTATAAAAAAACAATAACAATGAAATGTTAATGGTACATAACAAAAAATCTAAAAGCAAATAAAATTAGAAATTCAAATAAAATAATAATGAATTATCCTAATTGCAAATAAAATAATACGAAATTATCCTAATTGCAAATAAAATAATAGAGAATCATTAACTAAACAATAAAGAATCATCCCATATTGCACATAAAATACTAAAAAGTCATTAATCATAATATTATCCCTTGCAAATAAAATTACAAGTCCAAGTAAAATATTAAAAACTCGTCAAATTTAATCTAATCCAAGTTTAAGTAAAATCCTAGATAATATTATCTTAAACATATCACATTTTAGAAACTCCATAAGGACCATAGAAAAGACTAGTAACATATTGTCTTCTAAGACTAGGTGGAGCTTGATAAAATATGTTGCCCCTGGGTGCCTTAGAGGGGAGCTAAATAAGGAAATGACAAGTAATAAAAAATTGAATAAGGGCAAAAATAATGAAAAATCAAGACAATCAATTTATATAGGTTTGACATAACTTGTCTACGTTCTCTCCTTTAGTATTTTCACTAAAGTCTTTCACTATATAGATAGCTTACAGGTGCTATCAACTACCTTTAAAACAACAATTTTTGGGCACTACCAAGCTGTTATAAGTAGACTTACAGGTGCTACTAATACCGTTTCCCAAAGTAGCTTACAAATACTACCTTAAACTTTTCATAAAGTATGGTTTTAGATCTCTTAATCAATTGTTTTCTTAAACGAAATTACAAAATAGAAAGTTAAAAAAAATTCTCTCACTCAAGCAATAAACAATTCACAATACACTTATGAGGTATGCTTGATTTGGTTGAGAGTTTTGAAAAAAAGTATGAAAGCTTGTTCATCAAACTCTATTTTTGAAGATAACTCTTACAAGTTTTGACAATAATCTTCTCTTATAAGCTAGATCCCTCATGTTTCACTCTTTTTATTCAAAGATAGCTTTCACTATAAAAGTACTTAAACGTTTTATCTTATTCAAAGATAGCTTTCACTAATTGAGCCTTGTTTCTAACAATAATTCCATGCTCATCAAGCTTAGCTTTCACTAACTGAGCCTTGTTTCTAACAATAATTCCATGCTCATCAAGCTTATTTCTAAAGACCCATTTGGTTCCAATAATGGAATGATTATGAGGTTTAAAAACTAAAGTTCACACTTTGTTCCTCTTAAATTGATTGAGTTCATTTCACCCAATGTTCATCTTTAATGGCTTCATCATGGTCTTAGGCTCTATCAGGGATACAAAAGCAAGATTGGTACATGCATTTCTAAAAGATGATCTAGTTGTTACTCGACTTTGTTCCTCTCAAATTGATTGAGTTCATCTTGTGTAACAGGTACCCAATATTCATCTTTAATGGCCTCATCTATGCTTTTAGGCTCTATAAGGTATACAAAAACAAGGTTGGTACATGTATTTCTAAAAGATGATATAGTTGTTACTCGACTTGAGGGATCACCAATGATGAGATCTCTTGGATGATCTTTGTTGAAAACCCAGTTCCTCTCTAGCTGAGTTTGCTCTTCATTTTGCATAGGAAAAGGTAGATTTGTATTTCCTTTATTCCTCATGTCTTATGGCTTGTCCACATTCTTTCCTTCTCCTCCAATGTTCAGCTCACTCATAGGACCCGCAACATCAACAACATCTTTTTCTCTTAAAGAAGTGGGGTTAGATTCATCAAATACAACATACATAGACTCCTATACAATAAGTGTTCTTTTGTTAAAACTTTATACCCTTTGCTAGTAGTAGAGTATCCAAGAAAAATTCCTTGATCAGATTTAAAGTCAAATTTACTAAGTTTATGCTTAGTGTTTAGAATACAAAACTTGCAACCAAAGACTCTGATATATGTAATCTTGGGCTTCCTATTGTTCCACAACTCATAGAGAGTTTTCTTCAACAAGGGTCTCACTAAGACTTTATTTAAGACAGTATGAAGTGTTTTCAGCTTTAGTCCAAAAATACTTAAAAAGATTGTACTCATTTAGCATGGTCCTAGTGGTTTCTTGAAGAGTTTTGTTCTTCCTTTCTACCATACCATTTTGTTACGGTGTTCTAAGAGTTGAGAAGTTATGTGAGATATCATATTCATCATAAAAACTTTGAAACTTAACATTCTCAAACTCTCCTTTATGGTCACTTCTAATAGAACAAATTTTCAATTCCTTTTGGTTTTGAATTCTCTTGAAAAATGTCTTAAAAGCTTCAAAACAATAATCTTTATGAGGTAGGAATAATACCTAAATATATCTGAAGTAATCATCTACCATGACAAATGCATAATGCATGCCTCCCAAGCTAGATACTCTAGAGGATCCAAATAGATCCATGTGAAGCAATTGCAAAGGTCTAGAAGAACTTACCTTGTTCTAGGCTTTGAATGAAGATTTGACTTCTTTTCCTTTTTGACATGTTTCACAAACTCCTTCCTTTGCAAACTTGATTTCAGGTAAACCTTTAACCAAGTCTCTTCTTTTTAGCTTATTGAGGAGTTTTATGCTAGCATGTCTTACCTTCTTATGTCAAGTTTTACCTTTATCCACTATAGAGACTAGACACTTTGCATTATGTCAATGGGAGAATTTAAATCAATGACATAAAAATTATGAATTCTCTTACTAATGAATATAATTTTATTGTCACTTATCCTTGACACATAACATGCTAGTGGTTCAAGCATAACTCTAAGGCCTTTGTCACATAGCTAACTTATGCTCAACAGATTGTGTTTGAGTTCATCAACAAGCAATACTTTATCAAGGATAGGTAAGTCAACATCCTTACAAACTTTACCTATGTCAATGATTTTGGCTTTCCATTGTCTTTAAAAGACACACTTTTAAGTCCTTTAGCCTTCTCTAATTGCGTGAAAAACTTCTTTTCTCCTATCATGTGCTTTAAACATCCACAATCAAGATACCACTTTTCCTCTCCAACTTGGGATTTCAAGCACATCTGCAAAACAAATAGAATAAACTCTTAAGTACCCAAATCTTCTTTGGTCCTAGGTGGTTAGCTCTTCCAATTTGCTCATCATGTCTTCTAGAATGGCAGTGATAGACAATGTGGCCATATATACCACAGTAAAAACATTCATGATCAAAGTGAGTTATTATCTTATTTCTATATGGAGCATGCATATAATGTTTATAAGACTTGTAACTCATTTGAGCCATATTTCTAGGAGTGTTTCTCATATGAAGAACTCTCCTGTGTGGTGTGCGTCTATATCCATAGTCATGCCAATTTATGTGCCTTTGGACACTTTGCCTCTTAACCTTATATGAATGATTCATATAGGCATAATTTGCTCTAGGAGGATCATGTCTCAGTTTTGTGTGAATATATTGTGACTTAGCCTTTATGCCATTTATCTAGGTATTTCCTTTCTTAGGAACTTTTGGCATTCTAATGGGGTTAGGTGTACTAACTTCCTTTGCCTTAACAAAGATTGTTTTTGAAGTAGAAGCAGTAGAAATAGAGGCATTATATCATAGTCCATGCTTAATGGATGGGCTCCTTTGAATGTCAAGGATGAAGTTTAACTTTTCCTTTCCTTTGGTGAATTTGCTAAGGTTATCCTTCAGCTTAGAATTCTCAATTGTGAGAAACTCAACCTCCTTATCTAAAGTCTCAACCTCCTTAGCCAGAGTCTCTTGACTGTTAGTACAATCTTTTAAAGATTTGTTATATTTCTTAAGAGAATAGGTGTTAGACTTGAGAGTCTTAACTTTCAAAGTAAGCGTGGTGATAATAAAATACAACTCATCTCTAGAGTATAAATCAAGGGGATTTACCTCATGATCGCCACTGCTATCACCATCATTGCTGGAGGAGTACTCACTTGAGAACTCATCTGATTTCTCTTCAGTTGTTATTAGACAGAGGTTGGCCAATTCCTTTTTAGTTTCCTCCTCATCAGGTTCATGTCACTGATGTCTTCCCAAGTAGCTTTATACACTTCCTTTTTTGTCTTGGAGGTGTGTTTCTTAGCAAGAAATTTGCTCTTTTTCAACTTGGGACAATTTGACTTTATGTGTCTTTTGTCATTGCATCCATAGCAAATGAGTTGACTCAAGCTACCTTTCTTCTTGTATCTCCTTGCCCTTTTGTTCTTCTGATTTGAGAGAAACCTCTTTACTTTATTTGTGATGAGGGAAAGATGTTCATCTTCACTACTATCTTCATCATCACTAGAAGAAGATGTTAGCAAACAAGAAGTAGATGGGGATTCATACTGTACCTCTTTGGCTTTTAGTGCTAAAATTTTCTTCTCATTCTAGTACTTTTAGCTAGTTTCTCAAGCGTGACTTCATGGGTAAATAGCTTTCGCATGAGCTCATCCAGTGATAAGGCTTCCAGTTTGTTTGCTTCCTCTATTATTGTCTTCTTGGCTTTCCACCTATCTTTGGGAAGTGTTCTTAGAATCTTTGCTACCATGTCCTCATTGGAATAGGACTTTCCAAGAGTTTTATGAGTGTCCACTATGTCAATAAACTTATTGTACATCTTAGTGATGGATTCACCAGGCTGATATACAAATGTTTCATACATGTATGTGTGCATTTGTATCTTTTTTCTTCTTGACTTCGCTGGTTTCTTCATGTTGAGTTTGCAATGTGTCTCATATTTCTTTTATTGATGTACACATTTGCAACTTAGCGTACTGAAATTTATGCATTACACAGAAGAGAACATACATTACTCATCTATTCTTCAAATTTGCCTTTTTCTCTTCAATTGTCCATTCACTATTGGGCTTTAGTACTAAAACATCTCCTACTAGTTTTGTTGAAACTTCTTTTCCTTCTTCGACAATGTCCCATAGATCTATGGTTTCACTATTAACAAAGATCTTTATACGATTTTTCTAGTACCCGTAGTCATCTCCTTTAAAGAAAGGTGGCTTGTGGATTGATTGTGATTCTTCATGACTTTTCATGATGTTTGCTCTAAGAAATTAATCTTTAATGAAGATATTTGCTTTGATCCCAATTGTTGTCCCTTGGTGCCCTAGAGAAAGGGTTGAATAAGGCAATAACAAGTAATAAAAAAATTGAACAAGTGCAAAATTAATGAAGAATCAAGACATCTTCCTAACTTTAAAGAAAAAGTTGGTACTACTCCATGACATCTTCCTAACTTTAAAAAATTGGAAGACACTAAAGAATAAGAAGAAGAAGAAGAAGAAGAAGAAGAAAAAGAAGAAGAAGAAGGAAACCATGAGGAAGAAGGAGATGAAGCCCAAGAAAGAGGAGATGAAGAATTTTTTGAAGATAGTGATGATGATACTGATGATATCTCTCCTACCTTCTATTTTTCCTTGAGCTTTATTTCTTATTTTAACTTTTTTTTTGTTTTAATTTTGTCTAATATGTGTGATCAAACACATTTATATGTTTGATTGTGTTATGTATCTCTTTTTTAAATAACAAAAGTTTGAAATATAGAAATCACAATTTTTACAATTGCTTAAGAAACACAACAACTATTTTTCTTAAAAAATCAATGGTTTTATGCCACATGAACTAGTCTTTAGATACAAATAGAGTTATATGAATCTCGCGACCACAAGTGAAGGTCTCAACCATAAATTTCAATTGCCAAGCAATAAATGCAGCATATGCCTACTTTGGAGATTTGAAAATAGTTTTGTTTGTAACGTCTCTTCGATGGTTGTAGTCTATATATACACACCACCAAATAGACTTTATACCCTGTAAATACACCACTAAATAGACTTGAATGCAAGGGAATAATATTCATTATAACAAAACTCTTAAATCTTTAAATTTTCAATTTCTTATAATTATGTTGTTGTTTGGTGTAAGCATTAAACACCATTGGGTTTGAGTTTAAAGTGAGTCTTTGTATAGAAAACTCTTATTGGGGTTTAGAGTGAGCCTTAGAAAACTCTTGTATAGGTTGAGTGTTAGCTTTGTGAAACACTAGTGAAGTTATGTGTGAGTTTTGTAAAAACACAAGTTGTAAAATTAGGTGTGAACTTTAAAACACCATTGGAGATTAGTGAAACACCCAATTGGAAGAATTAGAGAGTGGATGTAGGGTTAGTTAATACCTGAACTATTATAAAATTTAATGTGTTCTACTCTTCTTTTATTTCTTTCTCAACAAGCCGTTAAAATTTAAAATTTTCCACCAATTCACCCCCTTTCTTGGTGCAAAGGGCCAACATTATTTTTATGCAAAATAAAACTTCATGGGATTTCATTTCATTTTTTAAAGTGCTCTTTAAATTTTGATGGATGCTTTGGTGTTGACTGTACTAGTAAGAGTGGTGTTTTATTATTTTTTTAGAAGAATGATCTTTTCGACTCTATTAAATCTTATTCCTTCAGTCACATTAATGTT
The DNA here is from genome assembly GCA_949677035.1 of Omphalea diandra. Taxonomy (NCBI): domain Eukaryota; kingdom Viridiplantae; phylum Streptophyta; class Magnoliopsida; order Malpighiales; family Euphorbiaceae; genus Omphalea; species Omphalea diandra. Next base: position 27,953 of record CATIWR010071651.1, read on the forward strand.
ATGGTTTCTAGTAATGGTTTGTTATAGAGCTTCACATGTTTTTATGGGCAGCCTAGTGCCTCGCAGAGGTGTTTCTTTTCGGACCTTATTTGAAAATTGTATGATTTGCTTGAGTTTCGATCTATGCCTTGGTTGATGGGAAGTGAATTACAATGAGTTACTTTTGGCTAAAGAGAAGAAGGGGGTAGGTTAAGGCCTTTGCAAAATCTAGCTACTTTTTAGGAGACTCTTGACTATTATGGCTTTTTATTCACAAAGGCTAACAGTCAATACGACATGACTTTGTGCAATGCAGGTTGGGTAACTTCTTAGCTAACATTGATTAGACCTTGATGTTTCTAGCTACATAGACTTATAATTTGGAGTATCACCCAATTTGGGTGGTTTGGCAATTGGATGTGGTTATAGCTCGTCAATCTTTTAGGTTCAAGGGGAAGAGCAGGTTTCAATTTGAAGAGGGTTGGGTTTCTGAGGAAGATTGTAAAGTTATGATTGCTAATGCATGGGGTAGATCACAAGGCGATGTTTTTAATGGTATTTCAAGCTATGCTTAATCACTATCTGAATGAGGGGTTTAAGAATTTGTGTTCATCGAATTGAGGAGTTAAAAGGTGACAATTGTTAGGAAGATAATGTTCAAGAAATTATTTCTCTAGAATGTCTCCTTGAAAAGTTGCTTGCAAAAGGGGAGATCCACTAATAACAACAGTTTAGGGTGGTTTGGCTTGCCTATGGGAATTGTCTAAATTTTTTCACAGGCATGCTTCCCAGTGTAGGAGAACTAGTTTTATTTCTAGCATTCAAGATGATGTTGGCTTCTTGCATTCAGATGAGAGGGTTATTTCTGACTTCATTACTCAATACTTTTTAAATAATTTTAGGTTTGATTCTCCTAACCATGGTGATTTGGTGTAGGTTCTATCTGTAGTGCGAAAATGGGCTACTAACAGTATGAATAGCTACTTTTTGTCACTTTTACTATTGATGACGTGAAATGAGCACTTTTTGATATGCACCATTCAAAGGCTCTAGGCATGATAGGATGTTGACCATGTTCTATAAAAAAATTATGGCATATTATGGGTCTTAATGTCTCTGCTGCAGGTATGGCAATTCTAAATGATGGAGCTGATATGAGTTCTTAGAACAAAACTCTAATCACTTTAGTTCTTAAAGTGAGAAGTCCTTAACTTATGAAGATTTTTGCTTAATTAGCCTCTGCAATGTTGTCTATAATATTATTTCTCATGTTATCACTAATAGAATGAGGGGTACTCTAAATGATGTCATTGATGATATGCATTGTGCTTTAATGTCAAGTCGCCTTATCACTAATAATGTACTGCTAGGTTTTGAGAGTATCCATAGCTCAAGAACCATAAAGGTGGCCACTGAGGTTTCCTCTCCATGAAGCTTAATATGAGCAGAGCTTATGATAGGGTGGAGTAAAGTTTTATTGAGATGATTATGCTTCGTTTAGGCTACCATAGGAGGTAGGTGGATCTTATCATGAAGTTTGTTCGTTCAGTGTCTTATTCTTACTTTTTAAATAGGCAGGTGATGTGTAATATTTGGCCTTCTATCAAGAAAGAAGACCCCCTCTTCCCCTTCCCCCCTCTCTTGTTGTTTATTCCTATTCTGCTCCTAGGGTCTTTCCTTTCTTTTGACTCATGCTATCACTTATGGTCTAATCCATGGTGTTAAAATCTCTAGATATAGTCTTATTATTTCTTACCTTTTCTTTGTAGATAATAGGTCATTTTCTGCAGGGCTAGTATTTGGGACCGCTTACATTTGAAGAGCCTTTTGCATTCTTATGAGTTGGTGTCGGTACAACTGGTGAACTTTGATAAATCAACTCTATCTTGTAGCCCAACACTCCTCCAAACATTCAGACTATTATTATTGATTTATTTTCTATACAAGTGGTTTCAAGTCATGATGTTTATTTATGTCTACCAACTTTTTCTATCTCAATAAGAGAGTTCAATTTGGGTATCTTAGAGACAGACTTGTTAAGTGACTACATAGGTGGAATAAGGATTTTTTTATATGGGTGGCAAGGAAATACTTATCAAGTTTGTTATCTAAGCCCTGTCTGTTTATGTCATGTATTGTTTCAAGATTTTAGGGTAAATCATAACGACATTGAGAGGACTTGTGCTAATTTCTAGTGAGGGACTAAAAAGGGACATCATAAGCACCATTAGAAGACATAGTCCTTTTTATGTAGATCTAAATAGTTTAGGGGTTTGGGTTTCAAGGATCTTGCTGTTTTTAATCAGACGTTAATTTGTAAGCAAATTTAAAGGGTTATTACTAGGCTTACCTTATTAATGGCTCAGGTACTTAGAGGAAAATATTTCCCTAATGGTAATCTCTTAGTGCCTAGGTTGGGTTGTAACCCCTTCTACATTTGGCGCAGAATTCTATGAAGGTGTGATTTATTTGTTAAGGAGTGTCATTGGTGTGTTGGAGATGGTGTACCTATTAAAGTTTATCATGACCAGTGGATTCTTAGACTACATAATTCCATGATTGCATCTCCTAAATCCCTGCCTGATGCCACTCTTGTCTCATATCTCCTACTTCCTAATGGATAATGAATTAACACCTTATCATGAAACACTTTATTGCCTATGATGTAGAGGTTATTCTTGTTATTCCTCAACCTATATATTTAGTACCTAACTAGTTATGTTGGCACTTTGATAATAAAGGAGTTTATTCAGTCAAGAGTGCTTATTAAGTAGGAGTCATGCCTTTGCTCTCTGCTCCCTCTTCTTTTAATTCCAGCATGAAGAGGTGGTGGAAATTTTTATGGAGTTTGAGCTTACCTCCTAAGGTACTTATCTTTCGTTAGAGATGTTGCACACAGATCTTGCCGTCTAACTTCTTCTTACTTCAGCATCATATGCTTGTTAGTCTTGGTTGCTTTCAATGTGGGTTTGGTTATGAGGATGTGTGTCATGATATATTTTTCTCTGTGGATATTTGGTCTCATCATCCTTTTCATATGCTTATATCTTAACTACAAAACGATAATGCTTTGGAAGCTTTTTAGATGGCTAGAGATAAGTTAAAAAGAAGGAATTTTGAGTGATTTTCTATTTGTTATTGGATAGCTTAGGTAATGAGAAATAGTAGGTTACAAGGTGACCTATGCTTAAAGGGTGTTATCGTATTTCAATGGGCTGAATTGATAACCTCCATAAAGCTATGGTGAGGTTCGATTTAATAGTGTGAGTCATGCTAGCCCATTCTCATGGTAGGTGCCCCCTAGTTGATTGCTATAAGATCAATTTTGACGCTTCTTGGTATAAAAAGTCTAAGGATTATGGATTGGGAGTAGTTGTACATAATAGGAAAGGTCTTTATATGGCTGCTTTTGCCTCTTGAAAGCTTTATGTTCCCTTAGTTCTTTGTGGTGAGCTGATAGCTATTAGAGAAGGCCTTCGTGTCTTCTTTGAATATGGTTTTAGTAAACCGGTGGTGGAGACTGACTATTTGTAAGTTATTGCATTGTTAAATGATTTTAGCCCCTCCTTTTCTGAATACAATATAATCATTGTTGATATTGTTAAGTTGGTGTCCTTATTTGAGTCTATTAGGTTTATTTTTGCTAGGAGATCTTATAATAATATTGTCCATTCTTTAACTAGTTTTAGGGTTAGTTTAGATTTTGAATGGGTGTGGCTTAAGGATGATTTTTATTTTTTTTTTGGTGGATTCGACACCTTTTCTTGGTAGATTTACCTTAGATTGTATTGTGACTTGCTCCTTCATGTTTTTGGTGAATATTCTTTTTTTAATTTCAAGGTTTTTCCATTTAGATTTCACTTAAAAGGTTTTTAATGAAGATTTTTTTTTACTAAGGACCCTTGACTTAGTAATGAATTTCCCTTAAAAAAAAAAAAACAGGTAGATAAGGAAAGACACCCAACTTGGTTTTATTAGATGAGCAAGAAATGGTTGTATATATAGAGATAGCAAATTGATTGTTACACGCGTAATTCATGGCATGATACATTATATGACAGTGCATTAAATAGATGAATTATAAATTATAAAAGTATGCGTTATAGTATATATAAAGTTTAATATTAAATCATATATATTAATTAATTTTCTAAAGTATTCTAAAGAAAGTATAGTACCTAATTATACATATTAATTAATTTATGCTACATAATATCAAGTAAAAATATATAAAGACTATTTTCTGGTTATTTAGTTTGAAATGGTACAAAATTAGTTTGGTATGGTTCTCAATACAGATATCACGTGAGATTCCATTCTGTTCTAAACTTATATATTGATTTGATTCGGTTTGAAATTAGTCAAAATATCAATAGATATTTTTCGATTTTGAATGTTTTGAATTTAATTAATTGATTCAGCCCAAAATCTTTGAGTTCTATGTGTAACTCTAATTGTCATATGTTTTAATTCAATTCAATATATTAATCGTAATAGATGTGGAAGGTGGCTTGAGGGTATATTCATAACTTTAAACAAATTATTACGTTCTTAAATATAATTAAATTTTAATCTTAATTAAATATCATTCATAATTGAATTTGAATCTTAATTTTAAATTATTACTTTAATTTAATTTTAATTTTAACTGTTCTCTTTTTGTTGATAAACATCCTAATAATAAGCAAACAATAGAATGATTTTTGGTGTATTATAATAAAAATAAATTAAAATATGTAGTTTATGGAAGTAATAATATATTTCCATTAGAAAAAAAATTGATGTGATGGTGGTGGTGGTGGTGCAGATGATTATCTAAGCCAAGAGTGCAGCCAAAACTTCCTCAACTGCATGACCAATTTCAAAAGCACAGGGGGCCATACATTCAAAGGAAACACATGCCAAGTTGATGAGGTTATAGAAGTGATTTCGTTAGTAATGGAGGCTGCTTTGGTTGCTGGAAGGGTATTTCACAAGCCATGAGCATGAACCCAATCAAGCCGAGGGAAGCAAACATACCACTAGAAAAGTTAGGTTCTTCTCTGCTTTATTTCACTTAAATCATTTTCACCGACTGAATCTGGCGATACTAATATGTTGTCATTTATCCATTCATTTCATGTTCAATACTTTACATCTTCCTTGATAGTTTAATAGTCTCTTTTGTTTCCTCAATGGTCATATTACTTGCATATGTGGGAAGGAAATATCGTTATCTTATAAAACTTTTATATGATCAAAACATAAAAATTGTTATGGTTAGTTATTTGATAATAAATCTATTTAGTTTTCAATAGTTATTTTCCTGAACATCTTAATCAAAACATAAAAATTGTTATGATTAGTTATTTGATAATAAATCTATTTAGTTTTCAATAGTTATCTTCCTGAACATCTCAAGCAAAAATTAACGTTGAAATTATTAACACTTTAAAGGAATAAGAAGTTAATTAATGTTAACTAATTGAAATATTTATACTTTACTCATTAATCTCTAACTTGGGATCAAAAAGTTTAGATATTTAGAAGTTAATAAATGTGAAGATTGAACATTCCATATCACTCATTTACATTATAAAAAACTTATAAAAGAAAATAACTTACTAATCTCTATTTATATCTTCCTTTTTAATTTTCTATAACCTAATGTTACCTCTGAAAATCTCAAGAGTAAATTTAACAATATTTAGGTTTTGTTGTCAAGTACTGTCAATATCAAAAAGATCTCAAACATAAAACAATTAATCTGAGTTAATTGGATATGATATATATGCAAGGAGTTGTATTTTTCCAAAGAAAAGAATCAAGGAAATCTCAATAGCAAGTGAATTTAAATCTCACATTCACTTTGCCCAAGAATAAACCATCATGCCTTATGGAATATGAAATTCGCCCAAGAAAACCTCACCCAAGTAATGTTTGCCAAAGAAGAGAACCAAGAAGATCTTAATAGCAAGTGAATCTGAATCTTGCAAAAGAATATATTCATCATGCTCTATGGAATATGAAATTCATCCAAGAAGACCTTGCCCAAGTGAAATGCTCAAAGAAAATAGTCAAGGCCTTGTTTGGAGAACTTAACCCATTCGTCCAGGGATGCACTCATCAGACTCTATGGAATATACCCAAATAGAATAAAAAATCTAAGACAAAAATGCTTCATTTTGTATTGAAAAGCTAGAACTTAGTGGTTCTTGTAAATCGAAATCTAATTCATTGAAATTCCATCTAGTAAAACAGAAGAATTATAAATCTCCAAAATTTGCCCTAGACTTTTGTTTTGAGTGATGCTCATCTAAGAGTAAACCAATTAGGCTCCATGGAATATGAAACTCGCCTAAGAAGAACTCACCCAAGTGATATGCTTAAAGGAAATAGTCAAGGCCTTGTTTGGAGAACTAAACCCATTCGCCTAAGAATGACCTCATCAGGTTCCATGGAATACCAATTTCATCCAAGACTTTCATTTTGAGTGATGCTTGTCCAAGAACATCTCACTTAAGTAATGTATTCAAAGAAAAGAGATAAGAAAACCTTAATAGCAAGTTTGAATCTATAACTTAGTTTGCCCAGGACTAAACCTATTAGGCTTCGTGGATACCAAATTTGCCTAAGACTTTTTGTGTTGAGCAACGCTCAGCCAACTATAAACAATCCCAACTATCAAAAAATGCCTTGCCAAGTAGAAAATTCCCAACGTACCTACTAAGCTCCTTGAGCATTACTTGGCGATCAAAGTATCCCCCTGAAAAGTAGAAAATATCTTGCTCGAGTAGGGAATGACTAAGGTACTAAAAGTCCTTTGAACAACACTCCATCATCAAATTATTGCTTTGGAAGCTAGAAAATCCTGACTCAAGTACAAATCATCTATGAGTGTTCATTTAATTTTCTAAATTAATTAATCCTCCTATCAAATTTTTTTAATGTTTTTATGTTAGGTGATAGATAAAGTCAATATAGATCTATAAAATGACATTTAAGTTTTAAAATTACCTTGATTGTAATTCACTATTTTTCTATTTTTTTTCCTCTTATATCTTAATATTATTAAAATAATGGAGAAAAGTATGAAAAACATTATTGTTAGACTAGGTTGTTCAAACCTAAGTCAAAGGTCGTTCAAACCTAAGTCAAAGGTCTCTTTTGATCTTGACAATGAAGATTGATAAATTCTAACATCTTGTTTAAGTGTTGTTTTTGTAGTTTTTAAGATAGCTTTGCATTGGAAGTTGGATGAAAGTCTAAATCTCAAATATTAAGTAAGGCATACCAATTCATGGTTAAGAACCTGAAAATCACAATCGCAACCTTGCAAAAACATGGATGAACTTGAACCAGATAAAATTGCGAGGCAAATCGCAGCCACGACCATTCCTAGAAAGATAAAATTGTCATATAGTTTGATTCGTGGTGACTTTCGTGTTCCTAGTCACAATCGTGACTTTTGTAGTTGTATGGAAGGAACTAAGTCTACAACCAAAACTTATCAGGTGTCCAACATAATCGTTAACATATCAAAATTCGTGAGGGTGAAAAGCTATTGAGACTGCGACCCATTGAAGCATTTTTTTCCCTTGCCAAACAGAAGGATTCACGATCATTGTCTCATCCAAGGAGAACCTTAATCGTGGCCGCGACTTTTGGTTGGTTGGATAAATGCAACAACTATTTTTCTTAGAAAATCAATAGCAGCATGCCACATGGACTAGCTGTTAGATATAAATAGGGTTCTCCACCGCAATTTTAGTCTTTCTAGGAAATTTGTGATTGCGAAATGCCAATCGCAACCACAAAACTAGTTTAACAAGCATTTAATGCAAAATCTGCCTAACTTGTCTTATAGATTTAGACATAGTTTCTTTGTAATGTCTCTTTATTGATTATTGTCTATAAATACTCCACCAAACAGACATGAATGTAAGAGAATATCATTGAATATTGTCAAACTCTTGCAATTTTACTTCTCAACCTTTATTCGTTGTATGTAAGTTAATATTGTTGGGTGTGAGCATTAAACACCATTGTAAGTATGTTTGAAAGTTAGCCTAGTTATCAAAACTCTTGTATTAGGTTAAGTATGAGCCTTTGAGAAAACATTTAAGTGAGGTTTTTATGAGCTTTAAAACATAAGTTGCAAAGTTGTATATGAGCCATTAAAACACAGTGTACAAGTTTGGTGTGAGCTTGGAAACACAATTTAGAGTTAGCAGAACACTCAATTATGAAGAATTGGAGAGTGGTTATAGGATTCATTAAAACTTGAACCACTATAAAAAAAAAATTATGTTTATTCCTTCTCTTTCTCCTTCAATATCTCAAATTCATTATCTTCCCTATAAATTTTCCACTAATTCAACTCCTTTTCTTGGTGTTGAAGGGCCAACAAGTGGTATCAGAGCGAAATTCTCATTAAAACTCTTAATTGAGTGAGCAAAGACACATGACACAAGAAGGAATCCACACCAATCTCAAGCTATACTTTGATGGATCTAACTATATATGTTGGAAGTATAGGATGGAGATATATTTGGACAGCGATGTGGTAGACCTTTGGGATATTGCAGTAAAAGAATGGAAGCCTCCTACTAAGGTGGTTGATGGATGTGAAGAGTTAATCCTAAGGGAAGAATTGGTGGAAGCTCATAGAAGATCAAATGGATAAAACAAAAGAGCAATGACAATCCTTTTTAGTTCCTTATTAAGGGAAGAAATAGAAAGAGTTCAACATTGCTTCACAGCCCATGGAATTTAGAAAGCTTTACAAAATTACCATGAAGGCATAACCTTGATGAAATTCAGCAGATTTGAGATGTATGTGACAAAATGGGAGTTATTCATGATGAAGGATAATGAAAGCATCACCGATATGACAAATAAACTCTTATCCATTATCACAAACATGAAGAAATTTGAAAGAATACTCACCAATCATGAGGTAAACACTAAAATACTTAAATCCTCACCTTTTAAGAAGTTTGGTGCTAGGGTATGTAGCATATAAGAGTCAAATCTAGAAATTAGAAAAGTGCAAACATATGTCCTCATAGGCTAGCTTCTCACTCATGAGCTAGCCTTGAAAAAGGATGAGGAGATGAAGAAGATGAGAGGGCAAGGGGACAATAATGGCAAAACAAAAAAGAAGTCTTTAGCTCTCAAATCCTCATCTAAAGACAAAGAAGTAGAGATTGTCTCAAGTGATGATGATAGTAAAAAAGAAGGGAAGGAGCTAGTTATGCTTTCTAGAAGAACCAGGAAGCTGATAAGAAGAAGAAAGGATAAAAGGAAATTCAAGAAGGCATCTCCCAACCTCAAAGAAAAGATGAGTGAAGTAATGTGTTGTGAATGTAGCAAGCAAGGCCACATTAAGTATGATTGTCCCAAGCTGAAAAAGAAGAAGAAAGGGGATAACAAAAAGAAGAAGAAAGGGGATAACAAAAAGAAGAAAAGCTTCAAAACTACTTGGGATGATAGCTATAGTGAGGAGGATGGATATGAGGAAGTGGTAAATCTTTATTTCATGGCACAAGATGACTCTTTAAATGAGGTAAGTTCTTCACTCCATTCTTGTGAAAATTATGATGCATTAAATGGTGTGAATGATGAGCTCTTGGAAGTTTTTACCTTAAGATGTGACAAATACAAGTAACAAATGAAGACTTACAAAAAGAAATGCTCAAAACTAGAAAATGAGTTTAACTCATTGAATGAGCTTGTAAGTGAATTGAGGACTTCTAATGAAAGACTCAAAAAATCTATAGAAAGTCTTACAAAGTCTTCAACTTCTCTAAATTCCTTGAGAAAGGAAAATGATACCTTACAAGGAGAGGTAATTGAGCTTAGAAATTCTATTGCTAAGTTTCATAAAGGGAAGGAAGCTTTAAATACATTAATTGTATCTCAAAAACCCCCCTAATTAGATAAGGTCTTTGCTTCAATGGAGACTTCTCATCATCTACTCCCCCTCTCACTACTTTCATTAGAGCTCTAACACCTTAAACATCTAGCATTGTGGTAGTTGGAAGGAAGAGTGCTCATAGCACTAAGCCAACAATGACCAAGGGCAAAGGGAAAACACATCAAAGCTCAAAGCTTATGCCAAAGGGCTAACCATGTATACATTTACACTAAGAAACATGCTCACCCCAACACACATAAAAAAATTATCATCTACTTATAACCATTCATGCACATGCTTACACTCACATCGTCATAAAATGAGAAGTATCTCTACTCATACTAAAGCTATGTATAGGAGAAAAACTCATAAGTCTAAACTCTAATATTATTGTTACACGAAGTTTTGTCATATAAATATCTATTGTTATATTAGGAAGGCTCACTTTAAATTAGAGGACACTTCTAGGCCTAACCCTTAAGGATCCAAGTATGCTTAGGTACCTAAATAAAAGTGATTTGTTTATGTTGTGTAAGATTGTATAGCAGCCACCAATGAAGAAAATGATTAGCATGTAGATAGTGGCTGCTCAAAGCATATGACAAGCAACAAGTTATTCATAGCCATAAAAGAGAAATAAAATGTTAATGTCACTTTTGGGAACAAATGCCAGGGTAAGGTAATTGGTATTGGAACAATTAACAAGAATAGTTGTCCACTTATTGATGACGTTCTTCCGGTAGATGATTTACAACATAATTCATTAAGTTAAGTCAATTATGTGAAAAAGGTAACAAAGTCACCTTTAACCTTAGAGAGTGCCAAGTTACCACTTGGTGCTTAAAAGGTAGTCTTCAAGGGTGAAAGGAGGGGCAATACCTACTTAATTGACTTAGACAATTTGGCTAACTAATCCTTTAAGTGTCTTGTGTCCCTTAGTAATGAAGCTTGGCTTTGGCATAGAAGACTTGGTATGCTAGCATGGAACTCCTATAAAGCCTATCAAAAGGAAAACTAGTGGAAGGTCTTCCCAAGCTAAAATTCTCAAAAGACAAGACATTTGGACCATTCCAAATGGGAAAGCAATGTCTATCTTCATTCAAGGCAAAGAATGTTATAAGTACATCTAGACCTTTTCAACTTATACATATGGACTTGGTTGGACCTACTAGGAGTGCTAGTTTAGGTGCAAAGTATTATGCATTTGTCCTAATTGATGATTACACTAGGTTTACTTAGGTATCCTTTCTAGCTCATAAGCATGACACTTTCGATGCTTTTAAAAGTTTTACAAAAAGATTTCAAAATGAAAAGGGTTACTTCATTTCTTGTATAAGGAGTGACCATGGAAGGGGGTAGAAAAATTAATCTTATTGTCTAGAAAATGGGATTTCTTATAATTTTTCGACTCCTAGAACACCACAACAAAATGGTGTTATAGAGAGGAAAAATAGAACATTAGTAGATATGATTAGAACCGTACTCAATGAGTATTCCTTGCCTAATTACTTTTGGGCCGAAGCCATCAATGCTTCTTGTTACATTGCTAATCATGTTTTCAAAAGACTCATTCTCAATAAAACTTTTTATGAGATTTGGAATGGTAGAAAGCCTAAGTTGTCAAACCTAAGAGTTTTTGGGTGTAAGTGCTACATCTTAAATACCAAGGATAATCTTGAAATTTTGATTCTAAGATAAATGAAGGTATTTTTTTAGGATATTCCACCTATAGTAAAGCCTATAGTGTATTCAATAAAAGTGTTATGGTTGTTGAAGAGTCAATGAACAATGTATTTAATGAATCTAGTAAACTTAATCTTATCAAAGATTCTTTTGTTGATAGTCTTGCAGCTGACTTTGGGAAAATAGAGGTAGGGTCAACTTCAAGAAATATGATTATAAACCATGATAAAGACAAGTCATCAAAAGAAGAAATGCAATTCCAACCACAACAAGCAGAAATTTCAAATCAAGATCTTCCCAAGGATTAGAGATTTTCCAAACATCACCCAAAGGATCTAATTATTAGTCATACATCAAAAGGTGTAGATACTAGATCTCAACTTAATGCTTTAGACAATAATGTTGCATTTGTTTCTCAATTTGAGCCAAAATAAATTGATGAGGCTTTTGATGATGAAAGTTGGGTGATTACCATGCAATAGGAACTCAACCAATTTGAGAGAAACAAAGTATAAAAACTTATTCCTAGACCTAAGGACCAATAGGATGCAAGTGGATGTTTAGGAATAAGTTAGATGAGTAAGGTTTCATTACTAAAAATAAGGCTAGATTGGTTGTAAAGGGATATAATGAAGAGGAAGGCATTGATTATGATGAAACCTATGCCCTCATAGCAAGATTAGAGATCATTAGGATTCTCTTAGCTTATACATGTCACATGAACTTTAAACTTTTCAAATGGCTGTTAAAGTGCCTTTTTAAATGGTCTCATTGAGGAGGAAGTTTATGTTAAATAATCTCTTATTTTTGAATCTCACATTTTTCCAAATCATGTTTATAAGTTAACTAGGGCCTTATATGGTTTAAAACAAGCTCCAAGAGCTTGGTACAAAAGGCTTAGCTCATTTCTTTTACAAAATGATTTTGAGAAAGGGAAGGCTGATACTACTTTGTTTGTCAAAAGGTACAATCAAGACACATTCATTGTACAAATATATGTTGATGATATAATATTTAGTGCTACTAATGAATCTCTTTGTAAGGATTTTGCCAAGTGTATGACTATGAAATTTGAGATAAGCATGATGGGAGAGTTTAAGTTCTTTCTTAGCCTATAAATTAAGCAAACAAAAGAGGGTATATTAATCAACCAAGCCAAGTAGACAAAGGATATATTCAAGAAATTTGGTATGGAATGATGCAAAGTAGCAAAGACACTAATGAGTGCTACCATTAAACTAGACAAAGATGAATCGAGTAAGTTTGTTGACGAAGAGAAATATAGAGGTATGGTTGGTTCTCAACTCTATCTCACTGCCTCTAGACCCGATATCATGTTTAGTGTATGCATGTGTGCTAGGTTTCAATCATGTCCTAAAGAATCTTATATTAATGTTGTTAAAAGGATTCTTAAGTATTTACATGGTAAATTGAACTTAGATTTATGGTATCCTAGGAATTCATGTTTTAGTCTTTAGGATATTCGGATGCGGATTATGTCAGTGGCTTAATAGATAGAAAAAGCACTTCTAAAACTTGTCAATTTATAGGAGAATGCTTAGTTTCTTGGTAGTAAGAAATAAGTTTCAGTTGCTCTATCTACTACTGAAGCAGAATATGTCGCAACAAGTTATTGTTGCACCCAAGTTCTTTAGATAAAATAACAACTAAAGGATTATGGCAAAGTTATTGATCACATTCCCATCAAATGTGACAACATAAGTGTAATAAATCTTTCAAGGAATCCCATCTAACACTATAGGAGTAAACACATTGATATTAGGCATCACTTTCTTAGAGATTATGTCCAAAATGATGTAATGTTAGAGTTTATTAGCACTAATCATCAACTTGCGAATATTTTTACTAAACCCCTCAAGGAAGAAAGGATGAACTTCATTAAGAGGGAGTTAAGAATGCTAGATGGAAGCTCCCTAAAGTGAAAATCAGATCTTATAGGATGTTCTTTATTTAGTTTGTTGTTTTGAGTAAATGGATGTTCTATTTGATAGATGTGCACTTCATTACTTTGGATGACTTAATTCCTTATACAAATGTACTTATTTATGCCAATTTGCATGAATTAATCATCAATACATTAAGTGGATCACAATTAGGAATGACAATTCTTATCTCTTCCTCATTTCTCTTTTTACCTCATAATTTGTGGTCATTACTTTCCTTTCGCGATTGGAATTTACAGGCACTTATCAAATTTTCTATCACACATCAAATTTGTGATCGCGATCTTAATTGTCCATCGTAAATTTTTTCAAAATTCAAAAGTTTTAACCATTAACTCCTTCGATTTTCGAGAAATTCTTATCTATTACTCATATTTTTTATAATTAGCAATCACAACTTGAGGTTTGTGGTCACAAATTAGAGTAATTATCAAGCATTAATTGATTTAACCGTCAATCGATGACACCCCTCATTTATTGCAAATTTGATCTTTTTTTTTTTTATCATTTTTCATCATATTTTTACCTATTTAAACCCCTCTAGCACTCCTTCATATCATTTTTACACATTCTCTTTATTATCTTCATGTTCTTGTCTCAAACCTACTACCATCTCCTAACTTCTCTTATGGCACCCAAAAAGCTCTCCAAAGCAAAGAAAGAGAAGGGCATAACCCAACCTTCTGACCTTCTACCCCTCACTTGATGAAAGGAATAATAAAGGAGAAGAAAGACCATTACAAAGCCAACTCCATTAAAATCATCCAACCTAACAAAATTCCTTTAGCATTTCTTCTTGAATCCCTAGGAATCAAGGATGAAATTCATGTTTTCTTATCCAACTTAGGCTGGAACGAGTTTATCTTCCAAGAGGAACCCAGATTCAAAGAAATAGTTAAGGAGTTCATGTGCAAGGTCACATTAAGCAGAAGAGCCAAATCCAAAGCATGTCAACATAGGTTAATCTTTTGGGCTTTCGGGGACCTTTGCTTTATAACCTTTTCAACCTTCAAGTTGGAGATGATATCCCTTTCATCATCTTTGCACTTGATATCATCTACTCTGAATTCTAATCTGAAATCTCCATCGAAACAAAACATGACCCAAAAATATCTTTGGCTAAGTATATCTGGACCCTTCCAAATTGGTTCTTTCATCGTATCATCACCTTTTCTGTAAATGCTAGAGGTGAATGGAATGAAAAGGTCTCCCAAAAGGACCTAGCCTTCCTATTTTGCTTAATAAAAAACAAACTCATCCAAATTGATTGATACCTTATAGATCAATTGATTCACATGAGTATAAATCTCAATAGTGAGTTCCTTCTACCCTTTTATGTCACGACAATCTATAGGTATATGGGGCCCTAAATGAGGCAAATGAAAATTTCTCACAAAGAAATATTTATCATCCCACAACTTTCTTGACTTGCCCTACCTCATCAATGCCAAGGCTATATACTCGGACTCTTATACTTTTACCTTAGGTTCTTTTAAGGCTAAAAAGCTTGAAACCTCTCAAGCCTTAAAGAGGAAGAGACTTGTGATAGATGAGGGTACCCAACCAATTCCTTATCCCAAGCCTAAACCTAAAACCAAGTCCTCTATCATCTCTCTCTCCTTAATAAATAAGAAATTAGACAAAGTCATGAGTATGATCAAAAGGAGATTTCTTCTACTTTCCTACCTCTACAGTGATTTAGTGGACCTCCAAGAGAAGATGGAAGCTACCCCTTACCACCTCCCTAATTTTAAAGATTGAAAGGATACTCCGGAAGACGAAAAATATCAAGAGGTGGAAGAAGGGGATGAAGCACAAGGAGGAGGTGTTAATGAAGACATTGTTGATTCTAGAGATGATGATAGCTCTCCAATATTTTAGTGCTCTTTCCTAGGCTTGTAGTATTCTCTTTCCTTTTATTCACTTTGTTTGTATTGTGGCCTAAGTTTGTGATCCCACATCTTTTTGTTTCTATTCATCTAAATAAATTAAATTTTTTGCAATTTATGCTTCATGTGTTTGTTTATGATGTGTGATTGCTCTTCTATTTAATATCCAAATTCCTCTTCAAATCATGTCACATATGCACTTTTACTCACTTTTAACTTCTATTCTCTTTTTGATCTTGCCAAAGGGGGAAGAAATAGTGAAAGAAATTGCATGACATATAATCAAAGGGAAGTATAAGTTCAGGGGAGCAATCTAATCTAAAATCTAAATCCTTGCTAAACTTAGTCTTTTAATAAGTATTCTATTAAAAAATGTTAACCATCTCAACTTCACTCTTATACAATTCATTACTTTTGTAAAATCAATCTAAGCTGTCAAAATCAAAAAGGGAAAGATAGTTAGACTAGATTGGTCAAATATAAGTCAAATGTCTCTTTTGATCTTAACAATAAAGATTGATACATTATAACATCTTGTTTAAGTGTTATTTTTGTAGTTTTTAAGATAGCTTTACATTGGAAGTTAGATAGAATTCTAAATCTCAAACATTGAGTAAGGCATACCAATTCGCAGTCAAGAACTTGAAAATCACAATCGCAACCTTACAAAAACATGGATGAACTTAAGCCAAACAAATTCGCGATCATGACCTTGCCAAGAAAGACATGATTGTCATACAGTATGATTCGCAGTGACTTTCACATTTCCAGTCGTGACCGCAACTTTTATAGTTGTATAGAGAGAACCAAGTCCGCAACTAAAACTTGTCAAGTGTCTAAGATAACCGTTGACATATCAAAATTCACAAGGATGAAAAGGCTATTGAGACTGTAACCCATTGAAACATTTTTTTCCTTACCAAACAAAAGGATTCGCGATCACTATCACGTCCAAAAAGAACCTTAATTGCGAATGTGACTTTTGGTTGGTTGGATAAATGCAATAAATAATTTTCTTGGTAAACTAATAGCAGAATGACATATAGACTATCTATTAGACACAAAATGGGGTTCTTCAATGCGATTTCAGACTTTCGAGTGCAAATTAAAAATTTGTGTCCACGAAATGCCAGTCACGATCACGAAGTCAGTATGACAAGCATTTAATGCAAAATCTATCTAGCTTACCTTAGAGATTTAGGCACAGTTTGTTAGTAATATCTCTTTGATGGTTATTGCTTATAAATACTCCACCAAACAGACATGAATGCAAGAGAATATCATTGATTATAGATAAACTCTTACAATTTTACTTCTCAACTACTTATTCTTTGTATGTGAGTTAATATTGTTGGGTGTAAGCATTAAACACTATTGTAATTAGGTTTAAGAGTTAGCCTAACTGTCTAAACTCTTGTATAGGTTAAGTGTGAGCTTTTGTTAAAAACACTTGAGTGAGGTTTTTGTGTGAGCCTTGAAATACAAGTTGTAGGGTTGTGTGTGAGCCTTACACATTGTACAAGTCTGAGTGAGTGGACATAGGGTTCATTAACACCTGAACCACTATAAAACATTGTGTGTTCATTCCTTCTCCTTCTCTTCCAATCTTTTAAACACTTTTTCTTCCCTCCAAATTTTCAAATTCCCACCAATTCAACCCTCTTTTTGGTGCTCAAGGGCCAACAAGTGGTATCAGAGTCAAGTCTCAATTCAAGCTTTAATTGTGTGAGAAAAGATGAATGGCAAAAGAAAGAACCCATACCCATCTCAAGCCATACTTTGATGGATCCGACTATACGCATTGAAAGCATAGGATGGGGATACACTTGGACAATGATGTGGTGGATTTTTGGGATATTGTGAAAAAATAGTGGAAACCTCCTACTAAGGTGGTTGATAGAAGTGAAGAGTTAATCCCAAGGGAAGAATGGTTGGAAGCTCATAGAAAATCAATGCCACGTGGACTAGTTGTTAGATACAAATAAGGTTCTCCACCGCGATTTTTATCTTTCTAGAACAAAGTGAAAATTTGCGATTACGAAATGTTAGTCATGACCTCGAAACTAGTTTGACAAATATTTAATGCAAAATCTAGCTAACTTACCTTAGAGATTTAGACATAGTTTCTTTGGTAATTGTTGCCTATAAATACTCCAAACATACATAGATGTAAGAGAATATCATTAAATATAGCCAAACTCTTAAAATTTTACTTCTCAACCTCTATACTTTGTATGTGAATTAATATTGTTGAACATGAGTATTAAACACCATTGTAATTGAGTTTGAGAGCTAACTTAGTTGTTAAAACTCTTGTATTAACACTATTTAGAGTTAGTAGAACACTCAATTGTGAAGAATTGAGAAGTGGATGTAGGGTTCATTAACACCCGAACCACTATAAAAACATTGTATGTTCATTTATTCTCCTTCCTTTTCAATCTCTCAAATTCATTATCTTCCTTCCAAAATTTTAAATTCTCACCAATTCAACCTCTTTTTGTTAGTGCTCCAGGGCTAACAATTATGTAACTTAATATTTTTTTATTTAAATTTTAAAATTCAATTTGCATCACTTTCGTATCTTATGATAAACATTATTAGTCACATAAGAAGTAAATTAGATAATGTCATAAGTGAAACTTATGTGGCACAATGACATATAAATTTTTAAAAAAGAGGCAAATTATAGGATCCACCTTAATTAAAAAGTAAAAATGTGACATATTTTAGAAAAAAAAATCTAAAAAATAAAACTAGTCTAATCAAGAAAAAAAATATCGAAGAAAAAAAATTTCGACACTTTCTCAACCACCAAACATAATAAAATTTTGTTATACTTTCTTAAAAATAAATATCCTCCTAGACTTTAAATCTACAAAATATACTATTACTATTGTTTTCAATGTACATCAAATACAAGAAATAGATAAGTAAATAAAAGAAATACGACATTATTCTAATAGTTTTAGTGTTAAGCATTTCGTTGAAATGTTACCTTGTATTTGCAATGTAGCTTCTTGATTCCTCTATAATATATATATTTTTTTAATTCACAACCTCACAAAGCTAGTCCTATAATCAAGTAATTTAAAAATTCTTAGCATTAATCAAAGCTTCATTTTCATCTTAGTTTCAACTTTGTGATGCCCCTCATATTCCAATCCAATACAAATCAAGCACAATAAAGTCGTTTGCATAGCTCCATCTTCTGCCACTGATAACCACTATTGACTCTATCCAAAAGAAAAAAATATATACTGTGATACAAGTATTTGTTCCTCTTTTATGTGCATTAATTTATAAAATAATATAGACTTAATGATTCAAAAATTTAAAATTATTCATGCATTTACAATTATAGCTTATAGTTTTAAACTTTACAAGTGACTTTCATTTTTAAATTTAAGTATCAAATATAGCCTAATTTTAGAATTAAGAGAAAAAAAAGTGTAATTATTGCTGATATAACTGGTGACTAAAATAAAAAAAATAAATAAATTATTAAAATGACTCATAATGCCACTAAAATTTTCACTAATTCATTTAACTTAAGCTCAGTTAACTCTCTATCCTAACACAAACTTAATAGATTAACATAACTTAACTGAAACTCACTTCTCGTTTATCCTCATCCCTCAAAGATATCCACAACCAACATATTAAATCATCCTATTTGATATGATGTCATTAGATGTTATTGCTATTGTTGATGAAGTCCTAACAAGGCCGTCTTTGTAAACCCTTCTTCATAATGAGGATGATGAGCCAAAGCCGAAGCTTGCTGATGATCGGTGACAGTGATGGCGAAAAGAGAAGTGGAGGAGATGGAATGGGTGGAGAAAGGGTGATAAAGGAGAAATTTATTTTTTTAGAGAGAACATTTTATAAGGTCTAAAATCATATTTTAAGAATTTTTTATGTCGAAGTTATTTTAAAAATATTTTTTTCTCTCTCTCTCTCTCTCTCTCTCTCCCTATATATATATATATATATAAGAATTTAATGATAATTATATATTTTAGTGTGTTTAAGGAGATTATTTAATGCACATATAAGTATTTTAAAGAAAAATGATGTTATGTTAAAAGATTATTATTTTAATTAAGGTTATGTTATTTATTATGAATTAACTTCAAAGAGTTATGTTTAATGAATGTTTTATATTTAAGAAATTAAATTTAAGTGAATATGTGATTATATATAATATTTTAAGATGTGTGTATAAAAAGATATATTTAATGATTAAAGATTTAAAGACATAAAATTAATTATTTAAGTATGAACTTTATTGATGTTTAAGAAAATTATAAAAATTACTTTAAGTTGAATGTTATTGAGATTTTAGAAAATTATAAAAATCACTTTAAGTTACTATGAAAATATGATTTAAATGATTTTAATGTTAATTACATTATGTGAATTAACTATATTAAGTAAATATTTAAGGAATTGAGTAAATGATTTAAATGTTAATTATGTTATGTGAATAAATTATATTAAAAAAATGTATAAGGAATTTATTTAATTTATATTAAGGATATTAACTTATTTAAGTTTATTTAAGTTATTAATTATATTGATTTAATTAAGAATATTGTGAATTAATTTAATTTAAAGTATTTACGAGAAATAAAGTTATTTGTGTGAGAAAAATTTTATTA
The DNA here is from genome assembly GCA_949677035.1 of Omphalea diandra. Classification (NCBI taxonomy): domain Eukaryota; kingdom Viridiplantae; phylum Streptophyta; class Magnoliopsida; order Malpighiales; family Euphorbiaceae; genus Omphalea; species Omphalea diandra. The sequence goes on from CATIWR010071651.1 coordinate 48,030, forward strand.
ATTTTGAGAAATCAAATTATTTATGAGATATATTTTATGTCATTAGAAGTAATTAGTTATGGCTGATTTATTATTTTATTTAAGTAAAATTTAATGTTAATTATTTAAGTGTGATATTTTTATTTAAGAGAATTAATTTAATTTAAATTAATTTATGTACTTTATGAAAGTTAATTTAATTTTATATGATACATATTTTAATTATGAGATTTTTAATTATTGTATTATTATTATGATTCTTTTGAAAAAAAAAAAAAGAAGGATATGAAAATAAAAGCCAAAAAAGAGAGAAAAAAAAAAAAAGTTGTTTGGTCCAAATGCAGCAAAAGGAAAGACCCGCGTGAGAGAGACAGAGAGACAGAGCAGAGGAGAAGAGAAGTGAGGAGAAGAGAAATGAATGAAAATGAGGTTGAAGGATTTTTTTTTTTTTTTTTTATTAATCAAAACGGTGCCATTTTAAGAAAAAATGAAATGGGGAGGAGGAGGGCTTTTCTTCTTTTCCTCAGCCCCCCTCCCCTATTTTCCTCCGTTGTTGTCAGTCCCAGCAGCTTTGTGTAGCAGGGACAGCTTGTCAAGCAGCCGTCTGCTCCTCCACTTTTGAGAGATTCATGCGGCCTTCAACCCATGTCTATTCCGCCACTGCTTAGTATGTTGGTCTTTGTGGACTACTTCGCTGCTAGTTTTGCTACCGTGCTTGTTATTACGGTGGTGGTAGTTATAAAAAGATTATTGTGATTATTATTTTTTATTGGGTCTGGTCCAGATTTGGTAGTGACAGTGAGAGATGCATCGACAAGGTGAGGTGGGACTGCTGCCACGGATGATGCAGAGGTCGAGGTAGAAGTTGAGGATTTGGCCACCTCTTTTCTGTATTGATTTAAGCAGTGAATAATTCAAATAGATTTTTTATGGTTTCTGCTAACTGTGGATATCTTTGAGAGATGGGATGAAAGAGTAGTGAGTTTCTTTCAGATTAGGTTATGTTAATCTGTTACGTTTAAGTTAAATTAGAGAGTTTATTGAGGTTAAGTTGAATGAGTTAAATAAATTAGTGAAAATCCTAGTGGTTTTATGATTCATTTTAATAATTAATTTTTTGTTTGTCTTAATCACTAGCTACATAGCAATAAATACACTTCTTTTCTTCTAATTCTAAAATTAGATTGTAATTAATATTTAAATTTAAACATAAGACTCAATTACAAAATTTACAACCACGGCTATAATTATAAATTTGCGAATAGTTTTGAAATTTTGAAATCATTTGGCCAATAATAAACATATATTAAAAAAAAACATGAAAATAACCCAAATGACTTGTCGCATCCTTCTCCCGATCCTCTACAATCACTTTCATCGCCTCCATACCAAGAACATCTGAAATATATATAGGGTCCTCATCCTCAACAGTCACTTCGAATTTTTATCTGTAACCCACATCTTTTAGCTTAAAAACCTCCTGAACAAAAATATTAATGTCTATTTGAACTTGAATGAAAAAATAATGATCTAATGGTTCAAATAAATTTATAAAAAAAATCCAATGATTCATATTAGCAATTGGAAAACCAGTTTATATTAAGGATATAATTGATATTCGATACTCATTTAGTGGAAAGCCATGTTGTCCCTAGGCACCAAGAAGGGGGGGTTGAATTAGTGTATAAAACTCTTAAAATAAAGATGAAGAGAAGAAGAAATAATAGTAAGGACTCAAAAATTTTATAGTGGTTCGGGCAAAATAATCCCTACGTCCACTCCCCAATCTCTCAATTGGGTATTTTACTAAGTCAATGGTGTTTTTCAAGCTCACACCCAACTTACTACAACTTGTGTTTTAATGGCTAACACACAACCTTACAACAAAGTGTTTTATAGGCTAACACAAAACCTCACTCAAGTGTTTTGGCAGGCTAACACTAAAACCTTTCTTAAAGTGTTTTGGTAGGCTAACACAAAACCTTACAAACTGGTGTTTATTGCTCACACCTAACAAATGTAGAGAAGATGAAGAAAAATGAGTAG
>CATIWR010071677.1:0-11872 GCA_949677035.1 Omphalea diandra
GACTTTTGATAGGAAAGATCTTGGAAAGGTATCTATTATCTTGGGTTTTAAGATTCGTCATGATCAGTCTCGTCATTTATTAGATCTTTCTCAAAAGGTCTACATTGATCGTGTGCTCAGTAGATTCAATATGCAATCTTACAAAGGTAGTGATACTCTTGTGGTGAAAGAAGATAAATTTAGTAAGGAGTAATGCCCTAAAAGTAATATAGAGAAACAAACCATAAATAATATTCCTTATGCAAGTGAAGTTGGCAGCTTGATGTACGCCCAGGTGTGTACTAGACCAGATATTGTATATGTTGTTGATGTTTTTGGTCGATATTTTTCTAATCTTAGGTGGGATCATTGGGTAGCTACTAAGAAAGTAATGAGATATTTGCAAAAAATAAAGGATTATATGTTGGTTTATAGGCGTGTGGATGATCTTGAAATAATGGGGTATTCAGACTCAGATTTTGCAGACAGTCGAGATGATATAAAATCCACTTCAAGTTATATTTTTATGCTTGTCTGTGGTGCTGTTTTGTGGAAAAGTGTTAAACAAACACTTACAACATCTTCTACTATGCAAGTTGAGTTTGTTGCTTATTATGATGCTTGTACACAAGCTATATGGTTGAATAATTTTATTTTTGGTTTGCTTGTGGTTGATTCTATTGCTAGGCCACTTTGAATCTATTGTGATAATAATATTATTGTATTCTTCTCTAAGAATAATAAAAGTTTGAGTGGTTCTAAGCAATAGAGAATAAATATCTTGCAGTCAGAGACTTAGTAAACAAAGGAGACATTGAGATTCGGTATGTTAGTACTAATTTGATATTGAAGACATTGAGATTCGGTACGTTAGTACTAATTTGATATTAGTTGATCCTCTAACCAAAGGGCTTAGACCCATGATTTTCAAGAAACATGTTAGTGATATAAGTGTTATGGAGTCTTTTTATGTGTTTGGTTAGTGGGAGTTTTATGCTTGTAATTGAACGTCTAAGTTAAATAATTTTGCTACATTGCTTATTCATATTTATTTATATGACTTAAGTGCTTTATGGTTGTTTGTTACGTGTATGTGCACATTCAATATATATAACATGTTATGAGTTGTGAGTGATGTGCTTAAGATTAGTGTGATTATCTTAAACTATATTGGTTTTCAATTGTGTTTCTGAAAACAAAGGCTAAGACATATATTGTGTGTACATTTCCAAAATGGGAAAAAAAAAAACCTTATTGTGAAGCCTTGTGAATTTCTCTTGCTCGTTTGAGCATGTGTGAAAGAAAAATATTTGGAGGACTGATGAAGAAAATAGTGTATTGATCACATGTGAGTGTTATTTTCTTGCTACACTATCATATTTGAATCTAGGTCGGTTAAGTTGTCAATATTTATGACTATGGATTGGTACTATGTCAATAAGGGGCATAACTACTGTCATGATCCGATATTGATAATTTAATGTGGACAAGATTGTGTTTAAGGTGTCATTTTATCAATAAACTATATGTTTTCTAAAATTTGTGGCCATATTTGAGTTTAAGGTATTCAATCTGAGAGTCATTTTCAAAAATATTTTCTTTCATAAAACATGAAAACGTCATAATTAATATTGTCCAAGTGGGAGAATGTTAGAATTTTTTGTGTAGGCTAATATTAATTATGGATTTGTTTTAATTATTTATAAAACGGACTGAATAATATAGTTTATTGATTAGTGGATAAGCCTAATTCAAATAGTGATCAATTGAGTTATGGGCTTGTGACACCTTTAGTGGGTTGATATGGAAGACGATCAATGTATGCCTATTTTAACATAGACCTATGATAGGTGGGCCTGTTAAAATCTATTATAAATAGGCTAAGTCCCCTCTCCTACCTTCATAACTCAAAAACCCTAGTTGTTATACTCATTGTAGCCTTCTTGTGAGAAGGTCAAGGGGAAGAAGACTTGGATCTCTTTTTCAACCCTTTTGACCTATTATCCCAATGTTAAATTTTCAATGATTGTAATTATGGCGTAGAACAATTTGGGATTCAACGCGCAAATAGATACGCAATTTGTTTTCGCTTAACTGTTAAATTGGTGTTCTAAATTTATGTATTAGATCCAAAAATTATTACAGAGAGCACTTTCTCAACCACTCACAAAGGAGGCGTACATTGGAATTGCTTATAAGATGGCACTAGAGAAACCATAGTTGTCATTGTTGGGTTCTTATGTTTTGGTGATGTTAATGAAAGGAGATGTTCACTAGTTTTCATTATGATTTTAAACCATCTCTAGAAATGAAAAGAAAGGTTTGGATTAATGAGATTCTAGCATCTGTAATCTAGTTAATGGGTTTTACTAATTTTAAGAGAGAGAGATGAATTAAAATTATTATTTTAAAAGTACAATGTGCCAAAATTAATTAAAAAAACCATGTTGATGTGCTACATCATCATAAGTAACATTTTACCTCTTATACGATTACTGTAATAAATCATAAGGAACTGAAGTGTTACAAATTAAATCTCATGGATTAGAAAAAAAATAAATTACATGGTTATTTTTATGCTTTTCTTTTTTAAAACCCTCAATAAGCTCATGATAAGGGGGTCCCCTTATTTATTTTTATTTATTACTTTTGTTCTATCCTATATGTTTGATGGTGCTATGAATAAAAGAGTCATTCAAGCATTTAGATTTAATAGAAGATGCCCTTCTCTCACACATCTGATACTTGCTAATGATACATTAATTTTAGAACAGTGTTATTATAGGAAGTTGATACTCTATTAACTATTTTTTAATTGTATGAAAAGGCTTCTGGTTGTATATTATTCAAAGAAAGTTCTACATTCGATTCAATCACAGTACTTCCCAACATATCAACTAAATGTTATGCCATAAATTAGAGATGTAGAAAATGGAGAGTTTAAATAAATATTTGGGACTACCATCTATTAAGTTTCTCTATAGAGTTATTACCAAAGCTCGGCGTTGGAAACACTAGCTGCTCTCACATGCAGGCAAATAACTTTCATCAAATTGGTTCTCCATGCCATGCTAACTTATGTTATGGAGTGCTTTAAATTGCCAAAAAAAATTATAAGTCTATTAATAGAATTGTTTCTTCATTTTGATGAGGCCAAGGAGTCCAAAAACGGATTACTAATGAAGATGGTAGTTCCAACCTTGGTATTTCAAATCTAAAAGATACAAAAAATGTGAGAAAAATCTGAACTATTTTAGATGTCTAATATGATGCTTAGGTTAGATAAAAAGTAATAGGTTTATTAGATTAAGAGTAGTATTAATTAATGAGAATGTGCAGTATGAGCTTTATATATATATATATATATATATAGAATGAGGTATCCTCTTTAGGAACCTTTGTACATGAGACTTATTAGGAATTTATCCTCTATGGGCTAACCTGATGAGCTAACACAACTTATATAAGTTTACTAACAACTACCATATATATTAGCTAGGCTAGTTATGACATGTCATCCTACAATTAGAGTCTGTTTATGTCTCAGTCAAGCTTGATCTCATTCTTAATCTTGCCCTAGCTATTGTCTTACTTTTAACTATAACATTTCATCATTTCAATTTAGTCGAGCAGGAATACTCAAACTATTCAAAAGTTAAGATTTTGGTTTAAGGATGCCAAATGAACCATTATTACCCGTGTTCTTCATTCGAGGATGTTCTCTATCTATATGGCCCACATCTAACCATTAAATGTCAATCATGGTTTCCCATTTTTATATAAACCTTAGTTGTTACCCTTTGGTAAACGCTACAATGTCATTCATGTTATTACACTATAATGTCAATTAATAATTCACCGTTGGATTAGATAAAAATTGTTATATATTATTGGATTAGATAGGACTAGATACCATTGGACTAAATGAAAGTTATTTTTCACCATTAGATTAGATCATATTATTTAACGGCATTATAAAAAAAATGTTAATGTAGAATTTACCTTAATGTTAATTAGACACATTATTTTTCTTTTTTATCTCTCTTCATTATTGCTTTAAAACTACCATTAGTATTTACCTTAAAGCTTCAAAGCTTTTTATAATCTCTTATTTTCTTTGCATTAAAGCACTTGCTTTCTCTTCAATATAACTTAAATTTTACTATTTTGCCTCTTGTTTTTTATTTTTACTTTTTTTTTTTGGCTTATTTCAAATTCTCTTACTATTATATTAGAAGAAATTATTGAAAACATGGTAGAAAAAGTAATTACAAAAGAGGTAGAAAAGGTCACTATACCTCTTTTGATCAAAGGTGAACTGACATAAATGAAGATGATAAAGATCTTGAGAATCCTAGAACTAATGAAGAAGCTTGTGTGTAAAAAGGAGGAAGGAAAAATGTCATTGGAAACTGTACAAAATGCTAAAGAAGTTGTGGTAGAACCTACTAAGCTAGTGAAAGTGGTAATACCTCCCAAGCCAGTCAAAACAAAAAAGGTTATTCCTTAAATTTCTTAACAAACGTGTAAGATGATCGAGTTGTAACAACCAAAAATTCACTTCTAATATAAGTCCCCCAAAAATTATAACTTAAGAGTTGCCAAAGGAGAATATATGTATCTTAAATGATTTAGGGCCTAATCAATCCATGCTATATAAAGAAAATATAAAGCTAAGAATTCCCCTTCCATTATTTATGCAAAAATTGCTATTGGCATTAAATCTCTCAATTGTACAGCTCTAAATAAGTTGTGGAGGCTTACAAGAATGTAATTGTTTGCCTAAGAACAAAACCTACCCACTAACAAAACCTACCCACTACCAGGGTAATAAGCATGCATATTTTGTAACCTACTGAATTATTAAAGATCATTAATAGATATCATCCAAGCCTTGCTTATGTTTCTTCCATTACTTTCTCTCATTAATCAATGAGTAGAAAGTAATTTTTTTATTATAACATATGATGGGGAACTTAGATTTTTAAAATAATGGATACTAGATGGTGAGTGAATACATGAGGCTCCAATAGACAAACAAGATAAAGAAATGGCAAAAAAGTTTCAAGCTTACTTGATAAAATTGATTGAAGAAAAAGTGCATGTTTTGTTAGTTATGTGCCCTAGGCCAATTCTTGTAATGGATATTTCTTAATAATGTCATGGTTCTATTTTTATTAAATATCTCTTTTATATTTTGTTTATGGGTAAATTATAAATTTCATGAATAGTTAATTTTAACTAATGTCATCAAGTATGTAAATTGATAGTAAAACCTTTAGGTATAAAGAATTCTATTCAAAATTGTTCCAAGTTGATTATTATTGTTGGGACAAAAATAAAATGAAGACTAATATGTGTTTTAATTTATGACTATGTTTTACTAGTTATGAATATATGATATTAAGTCAAATACATAGATACATGTTTAAGAAATATATATTGGGTAGATCTGCTATGAGAACACTACATCGATAAACTATCATAAGTGATTCTCGTGCAATAGTATTAACTTAATCATCTGACCTAAAAATCACCATGGATTCCAACATGATGAACTTCATATTTTGATATAGTCCAACATTATTTTTAATAGGATAATTATACAAATTGATATTGAACATGAAGTAAATCATATAAAGGAATATGAGTGATTGAGAAGGAATTTGTTTCTCACGTATCTATGAGAAATATATCTTTGGACCCTTCGATAAGTTAGATTGGAAAGATTGTATAGCCATCCAAAAATGAATTGATAAATATTATTAATGTCATTTCACATCAATCTACTTAGAGATTGACAAATAATTGAACTATATAAGGATGATATGATTTATGTTTTATGCTCAATTGAGATATAATGAGATAAAATGATTATAATATTATTTATAAAATAGATTAGATCAAATTATTGATCTTCACATAATTTGGATAGTCAAAATGTCTTGCTAGAGGTCACTTATGACTTGTGGGCTAGAAATAGGTTTTAGACCATTACCAACACTATGTGAATCTACAAAGTCACACACTTAGAACAATCTCAAAAGGAAAATTATATTTATTGCTCTCTTTGGATATGTATTAAGATAATTAAAGATATTATCTTAATATTTTATATATCCTTTTTGCTTTAAATTTTAAAACAAATTAGAATATCTAGTTATTTGTATCTTTAAAGATATTGAGTTGGTGTATATATCTAAATAGTTTAGATATATTAATGTTAGGGGGTTTTCTAAAAATTAATAATATTATTCATGTGAACTTCAAAAAATGTTGAGAGAGAGAGAGAGAGATAGGAAAACGACCTTGGTGCTAGCATACCTTTCCTTTTAGAGAGCTTATTCATTTGGATACTTGTAGGGGGCATTCATCGTGTTGGTAGTGTTTGAATCCAACAATCAACACTCCAAGATCAAGGTAGGGTGTTACCGATGTAAACTCTCTCTCTCTCTTCCAACAATCACACAGTTATTGTTCAAATTGGTATGTTTTACATCCCTTCTTATCGGTTTAATTGAATCGCATGGATCCTTGGTACAGTTTATATGTTGAAATTTTTCTTATTTTTTTATTGTGTTTGTTCTACAATACCCAAAATGTTTGAGATATATTTTATATATATTTGCAAAGCCTAATTAATTCCATTATTAAGCTAATTATTTTTAACGACCTTAGGTTTTGTAGAAATGGACTTGAGGGCTGTAAAGATTGAGATGGCACATATGAAACAAACTACCCAAACTATCCCGTCTTCGTACAATTAAGGTGAAGAAAGGGGCAAAGACAAAAGAAGCTGCAAAATATTTATCAATAGAAAATGAACTATTTTAAGAAAAAAGGTCACAATTAAGCATATTGCAATATTGGTAGAACGAATAAATATGACAACTTTAAAGGATACTGAGCTACCAATAGCTAAAAGAGCTTAAACAAAATCAATAATAGAACCCATATGGCTTGACTTTAAAGAAGAACTTAATTATGCTTAGGAATATGCCCAATTGTCCTTACCCAAAGGAATTCTTATAAAACAAATATAAGGAAAAATGTACCTTAAACCACTTTTTAGTGGCAAAGACAATAGGGAAATTTTGTGTGTCGTCAATAATGAAAATGGGCTAAAGTAATTATCTATCAAGAACTTAATAGCCCAAGCCATTAGCATGAGTTTCATGATATGTAATTTGATATATGTGTTTTCATATAATTTATTAATCATAGTTGACCATTATTATATAATGCAACCTACTATTGCTAAATCTATTATAAAAGCGAATAAAAAGTGTTAAAAAAGATATGAAATAAATAACTGAAGTGACAACTTAGTTGGACAAATCTTCGAAAGATTTGAAATTTTGCATAAGGTTTACAATAAATTAATGAATAAATTTGAACAAAGTGGCAAACTATTGTCAAATGTTCAATCTTCCTTGAAGGCTTAATATGAAAAGTGCATTGAGCTATGTTAGACTAGGTTAGTTTAACCTAAGTCATGAACCTCTTTTGATCTTGATAATAGAGACTGATCAATTTTAATACTTTCATTAAGTGTTGTTTTACATATTATAAGTTGGATTTTTTCATTGAAAGTAAGATGGAATTCAAAATCTCCAACTATGTAAAGATCATCCAAATTCACGGTGTGTGTATGGTAAATCGCGACCGCGAATCAATTACAAGAAAGGATAAAGCTAGGCTAGAGGAATTTGCGGGCTATTTCACTATTACGAACCACCCAAAGACTGCAAATCCTTAGTCACAAAGGAATTCGCGGTGAGTGTCACGCCATGGTTGTGACTGTGACTTTTATAGTGATAATAGAGGGAACCAAAGCCACAACCACAGTGTGCCAAGTGTCTGAGGTGTCTGTTGAAAGATCAAAACACGAGAAAAAAAATTCAGTAGCGATCGTGACTTAAGGAGTTGAAGCTTCCTCACCAAACAGAGGAATTTGCCATCTCAGTCGCGCCCAACACTTAGGTATCTCACGACCATGACTTTTGATAGTGGTTAGAACACAACAACTATATTTTCCTAGACAACCAATGGAAAGCTGATATGTGGACTAGCCATTAGACACAAATGGGATTTTCCATCGAAATTTTTAGCTCCATAATGGAAATTGGAAATTCATGACTATAAAATGGTAGTAGTGATTGTGACTTCCACCTAACAAGCATTTAATGCTAAATATGCATAGCAAATCTTGGAGATTTGTTGATAGTTTTAGTCCAACATCTCTTTAGTGGATATGAGTTATAAATACTCTATCAAACAAATGTAAATGCAAGAGAATTCATTAATTTGTAATCAATCTCTTGCCAATTTGCCACTCATTCTTTCAATTCTTATTTATGTGTTTGTGATTGTTTGGTGTGAGCAATAAACACCATTGTAAGAGGTATTAGTGTGAGCCTTGAAAACACTTATGAGAGTTTTTAGTGTGAGCCTTGAAAACACTTATAAGAGGTTTTTGTGTGAGCCTAGAAACCACAAGGTGTAAGGTTGTTATGTAAGCCATAAACACAAGTTGTAAAAGTGTGGTGTGAGCTTGAAAACACCTATTGAGTTTAGTGAAATACCCAATTGTAGAGAATTGGGGACTGGACGTAGAGTTAGTTAACACTTGAACTACTATAAACACTTGTGTTAGTTTCTCTCTTCTCCTACTCATCTTCTTAAACACATTAACCCTCTTTTTATTTTTTAAATTAAGCACCAATTCAACCCCCCTCCCCTCCCCTTTTTAGTGCCTCTGGCCAACAAGTGATATCAGAGCTAAGTCTCACTAGAAACCTTAATTGAGTAAGTAAAGATCAATGGCATAAGAAGGAATCTACTCACACCTCAAGTCTTATTTTGATGGAGCGAACTATACTTATTGGAAGTATAAGATGGAGATCTATCTAGATACGAATGTGGTGGATCTATGAGATGTTGTTGTTAAAGAGTGGAAGCCACCCACCAAAGTGGTAGATGGGAGTGAAGAACTAATCCCTAGAGAAGAATGGGTTGAAGCACATAGAAGATCCAATGGTAAGAATAATAGAGTCACGACAATCTTTCTAAGCTCTCTCTCAAGAGAAGAAATTGGAAGGGTACAACATTGCCAAACTGCCCATGGGATTTGGAAAGCATTGGAGAACTATCATGAAGGCATCGTCTTGGTGAAATCCAACCAACTAGACATGTATGTGACAGAGTGAAAGTTATTCATGATGAAGGAGGATGAGAGCATCACCGACATGACCAATAGACTCCTAGCAATCATCACCAACATGAAGACGTTTGGTAGGATTCTCTCAAATCATGAGGTAAACTCCAAAATTCTAAAGTCTTTGCCTCTAGAGAAATTTGGTGCTAGAGTGTGTAGTATCCAAGAATCCAACTCGAAAATAGGGAAGGTGCCAATGAATGTCTTGATAAGCAAACTCTTAACTCATGAGTTGGCCTTAAAGAAATATGAGAAGATGAAGAAAATGAGGGGCAAAGGAGAAAAATCTAAAAAGCAAGCAAGAAAGACCTTAGCACTCAAGTCTACATCTAAAGAGAAGGAAGTGGAGGTTACTTCGAGTGAAGAAGAAAGTGACAAGAAGGAAGAGGAACTAGCAATGCTCTCTAGAAGGTCCAAAGAGCTTATTAGAAGAAGAAAAGAAAAAAGGAACTTCAAGAAAGCTACTCCTAATCCCAAAGAGAGATCAACCGAAGTCACTTGCTATGAGTGTGGCAAGCATGGCCACATTAAGTATGATTGTCCAAAGTTAAAGAAGAAGAAGAAAGGGGACAAAAAGAAAAGGAAGAGCTTTAAAGCTACTTGGGATTATAGCTCAAGTGAGGATGAGGAAGATGAGCAGATTGCCAACATATGTTTAATGGCTCAAGAGGATTCTCCTAATGAGGTAAGCTTTTCATCTCATTCTTATTATGATTATGATGATTTAGATGATGTAGATGAAGAGCTTTTAGAAGCTCTCATAATAAGATGTGACAAATATAAGTCACAAATGAAATCTTACAAGAAAAAATTATCAAAACTAGAGGATGATTACAAATGCCTTAATGATCTTGTAAGTAAATTAAGGGCTTCAAATGAAGAACTCAAAAAGTCAATGGAAAATCTTTCTAAATCATCTTCATCATTAGCTTCATTAAGAAAAGAGAATGACTCTCTAAAGGGAAAAGTCATTGAGCTTAAAAGCTCTATCTCAAAATTTCATAAAGGTAAAAAAGATTTGGATACACTCATAGTATCATAGAGGCCTCCCTTAATTAGGCATAGTCTAGGATTTAATGAAGCCTCAACCTCCACATCTACACTCACTACATTTGTTAGAGTAACAACACCTCAAACTTCAAGTATTAAAATCATTGGGAAGAGAGGTGCTTCTAACACTAAGTCACTTATGCCTAACGACAAAGGTAAGGCCCTTTAAGGCTCAAAAGCTAAGGCTTAAAGAACAAATTATGCTTACATTTACAACAAGAAGCATGCTCAAGCACATAAACATAAAAAATTCTCTTTTATTCCTCATCACTCATGCACTTGCATACACTCCCATAACCAAAGTATGAGAAGGCCTCCTACTTATACTAAGATTAGGCATAGGATAAAAACTCACAAGTCTAAACTCCAATGTCATTATTGCATGAGGTATGGACATATTAATATTTATTGCTATATTAAGAAGACTCACTTTAAATTGTAAGACCTTTTAATACCTAACCCCTTAGGAACCAAGTATGCTTAGGTACTAAAGAAGAGATGATTTATTTGTGTTGTGTAGGGATGTTTGGCAGCCACCAATGAATCAAATGATCGGCATGTGGATAGTGGATGCTCAAAGCACGTGATGAGAAATAGGAAGCTATTCATGGCCTTGAAAAAAAAAAGTGGCAATGTCACATTTGGTAACAATGCCAAGGGTAAGGTAATTGGCATTAGAACCATTAGTAAGAATGGTTGCTCTTTAATTAATGATGTTTTATTAGTTGATGGCTTGTAACATAATTTGTTAAGTGTAAGTCAATTGTGTGTCAAAGGTAATAAACAAAGGTAATAAAGTTACCTTTGACCCTAAAGAATGTCGAATTACCACATTAGTGGACAATACCTACTCAATTAACTTAGACAATTTAGCTAACTAATCTTTTAAATGTCTTATGTCTCATAGTAATGAAGTTTGGCTAAGGCATAAAAGACTTGGACATGCTAGTATGGAGCTCTTACAAAGATTATCTAAAGAAAAGCTAGTGGAAGGTCTTCCCAAGCTAAGTTTCTTAAAAGACAAGACATGTGGTCCTTGCCAAATGGGGAAGCAACATCAATCTTCCTTCAAAGCTAAAAATGTTGTAAGTACATCTAAACCTCTTCAACTAATTCATATGGACTTAATAGGACCTACTAGGAGTGCTAGTTTAGGTGGAAACATTATGCACTAGTCCTAGTTGATGACTATTTTAGGTTTACTTGGGTATCCTTTCTAGCTCATAAGTATGGTACCTTTGATGCTTTTAAAAGTTTTACGAAAAGAATTCAAAATGAAAAGGGTTACTTCATTTCTTCTATAAGAAGTGACCATGGAAAGGAATTTCAAAATGAAACTTTTGAATATTACTGTTTAGAGAATGGGATTTTTCACAATGTTTTAACCCTTAGAACACCACAACAAAATGGTGTTGTAAAAAGAAAAAATAGAACATTAGTAGAAATGGCTAGAACTATGTTCAATGGGTATTCTTTACCAAATTACTTTTGGGTCGAAGCCATTAATATTTCGTGTTATATTGCAAATAGAGTTTTTAAATGATCCATTCTTAATAAAACATCTTATGAGCTATGGAATGGTAGAAAACCTAAGATATCATACCTAAGAGTATTTGGATGCAAGTG
>CATIWR010071680.1:0-18652 GCA_949677035.1 Omphalea diandra
CATATTAGAGCACTCAACACTCGGGATTTGCCCGTCGGCCCTACGATGTCATACACACTGGGATTTACACGTCTGCCCCACGTGTGCTTGAATCCTCTGATACCACCAACTGTAACTATCATCTTCAGTTGCAAATCATGGCATTTCATGTTCAAAAATGCATACACATTAAGGTTTATTCATCATACATCTATAATCCCATATGTATTTAATGTACACATGTGTTAACTAATGTTAGGACCAGTGACCATAACTAGTTCCTATCAAATGTATGTACATGACGGAATGAGAGAGAGTTGGAATTCAGCCGATGACCTGTGTTCCATGTGTCTGTATGCGAAACTTTATGTACCAAAGTGTCCAAAGTCTATGCTTCAGTATTTGAAAAATAATTGCAATTTGGTGAGTCGCAACTCAGTGAGTAAAAATAATAATCAAATTCTCATGGCATAATCTATAATTAAATATGATCAAGATACATTGCAAGTATAACAATTGACTATGCAAGTGCAAATGCAATAGCTTTGTTTTTGTCATGACCGAGCAAGGCAAACATTGCTCCCGGGATATTCATGTGATTCATGTAACATATGATTTAGGATGTATTGGTCCATCTTCCTATAATTTGCAAGTGTTTGACAAGTCGGTCACAATGCCCTTTTAGTTCCATATGCAAGTGCTTATTCACAAATGATATACCAAGTAATCGTTAAGAGCATTTGATTCTCACTTGGCCTGTATTCCCATATAGCATGTAACAATTCAATCATTCTTACTTGACTTATATTTCATGTAACATGTAACAGTTCAATCATATATACATGTAATATAACATAATCATATCATATAATTATCACATACACTCATTGAATCCAATTATGGTTTTTACTCACACACATTGAATCCAATTATTGTTTCTACTCACCTTTTGATGTGACCAACCTTTATGGTAGGGCTTCTTCAAAGTATTGAGATCCTAACATTTTATACATATATGGTTATAAGTATATCAAAATGATTATGAATGCTTGGTATGCAGTTATAGCATGATTCATGCAAGTGCACCTATTGTTTATACATATTTTCCTTATATGGCAGCCTGAGCTTGCTACACGGTCACAACATTAACTCCCGAAATACTTATCCAAATGGCTTGATTCTTTTTTTCAAACAAACTAGACATATAGTGGGACAACATATTCAAATTTCAGGCTAATATCAGATACACATAAAATGTGGTGAATTTTTAAATGTTGCCCTATTGCAGTGTCCTCTCAGTCTGAGTAGTTCTTACTCTCTTAGGAATATCTCAAATTGTACCATTCCAATTGTAATAATATTCTACCATCAGTTACAAAACATATAAATGAACATTTTTTCATGTTTTACTCATTATCCAGTTCAGTCTATAAGGTCACCAAAACAAAAGACCAATCTCGTGGCAAGTAGGTTCATAACATGTTGACAACCAGTCATTATAAGGGGACAATATCTCAGCAACCATGATGGATTTGGCAACAATATTTCATAGGTATGTAGATCAGACATAAATATACAACTTTCAAGTTTGGACCATCATCAAATTCTGAGCCTATGGTCATCAAATTCTTGGAAAATGGAATTAAAAGAAAGGTGGTGTGTCATCCGGGTACAGAGTCAGTCCCAATCAATGAGCCATAACTCTTTCCACATAGAATCAATCAAAACTGGTTTACATGTGTTTAGAGATGACATAATACTACAAATTTCATGTTTTGCACTTTGTCAGAATCAGAATATAAAGTCATCAAAATATAACAAAACAGAAGGCTGAGATCATCTCGGTTCGAATTTGACCTAGTCCTGATGATGGAGTCATATCTCTTCACACACACAGAATCAAGTAAAAATGTTTCATATGCATTTATATGAGACATAAGGCTACAACTTTTATGTTTTGCACTTTCCCCAATTCCTTTTTTAGGGTTATGAAATTGTAGGTGCAAAATTCTGCTCTAACAGCAAAATCAATAGAATCAGCTCTTGTTCTCTTGGATTACAACTTCCATCCAAGAGTTCTACCACAATTACTCCATAATTCTCAGTAACCATGCATGATTAACATGTCAGTTGAGAAAAAGATAAATTTGCTTACCTACTGTCCCAAAATTGGAAAACCTTAGGCAGCTTACTCTTCTCCTTCTCTTCTTCTTCCTTTGCTCTCCCTTTGTTTCTGGTATAACCCACATTTTTTTCCTCAAAATCTGACCCTAATGGTTTGTATTTTTATCTTAAATAAGTCAAAAGATTGGGGCTAGTTTCCTATTGGTTGAAAGTTAAAAGTTTTGCTTTTAGTCCCTCTTCTTCACTCCTTCATCACCTTTGTCCATCTCCTAATTCCTAGATGCTCCTTATACTTTTAGATAAGCTCTCAAACACCATTATTTATGATGCTATAATATGCACACAACATGAAATAATTTGTCATATAACTATGCAAACGCTGCATATATGTTCAAGCATCCCAAATACAACGGTGCCATTGTCATTGTCGTGTTTTTACAATTCACATGTCTAAATGATTATTTATCCTGTGCATATGTTCATGTGAGATTTCATATCATTTGTGCAATGCATATATTCATGTGATAATGCCAATGAATAGGGATAGAGATGTTACATTACTAGCCAACAATTAAGAAAGATGCAAAATAATTGGTATGCACTTATGAAAAATGTCAAAACCATGACAGAATCTTAAGTGTCCTTGTAATTTAGCAGACCAACAGTACTAGCTCATAGCAGTTTGCTACTTAGGGAATGGATATTTTAGGACCCGATAAAGGAAGTTTATCATTGTCTCCATCAACTACTTCACTAAATGGATAGAGGCCAAAATAATGGTCACCATCACAACAAAAAGGTAGAAATTTTTCTTTTGGAAAAAAGTCATTTGCAAGTTTGGCATCCCTAATACATTAATCATAGACAATAGTAAACAATTCGACTATGACAACTTCAGGCAATTTTGCAAAAACCTTTACATTACTCTCAAGCTCACTTTTGTGGTCCATCCTTAAACAAATGGGCAAATGAAAGTCACCAATAGAATAATCCTCAATGAACTCAAGAAAAGACTTGGTGAAGCTAAAGGAGAATGGGCTAAAAAATTTACTCATGTTCTTTGAATGTATCGAACGATCCTTAGAAAAACCCATAGAGAATCATCCTTTATCATAGCTTGTAACATAAAGGCAGTAGCTCCCATGGAGATCGACATAAATAGTCTCAGAGTTTAATATTTCAATATAAACATCAACAATGAATGACCAAGGTTACATCCTGATCTATTGGAAGAACAAAGAGAACAAGCAACAATCCGAGCAATTGTGTACAAAGCAAGAATTGTCATATATCATAACAAAAAGGTTTGTTAAAGATTTGTTCAAAAAGGCGATCTTGTACTAAGGAAAACTAAAATTGGAAAAGGAGATGTTGGGGTAAGAAAACTTGGAGTCAATTGGGAAGGCCCATACCTAGTAAAAAATATGACAGGAAACAGAGCCTACCAGTTGGCAACATTAGGAGAGCAATTAATTCTAAGATTCTAGAATATAGAGAATATGTATTAGTACTATCAATAAAAAGGTATTTCAATGCATATTATGCATAAAAGGGGTTTGACCCTCTAAAAAGCTATAATGTTATAAATAATCATAAGGGTTCAGTTCACGCAATAAAATCATAAAATTTATAAAGTATTAAGGTTCGACCAACCTCCAAAGCAATAAACTTGCCTAAGGGTTAGGTTTACCTAATAAAACCATAAAATAAGGTTCAACGAACCTCTAAAGCCATAAAATTGCCTAAGGATTAGGTTCACCTAATAAAACCATAAAATAAGGTTTAGTTAACCTCCTAAGGTGTAAAATTACCGAAGGGTTCGATTCACCCAATAAAACTATAAAATTTATAAACTATTAAGTTTTAGCTAATCTCTAAAACCATAAACCTGTCTAAGGGTTTAGTTTAACTAGCCTCTAAAGCCATCAACTTACCTAAGGGTTTGGTTCACCTAATAAAATCGTAAAATTGCTTAAGTATTAAGGTCGAACAAACCTTAAATTGTCATAAGGGTGATGTACATCCATGTATAGAGGTTCATTAACCTTAAAAATCACAAATTTACACAAGGATGAGGGTCAGATGCCTCTTAGCTTGAAGAATCTCCCTTCTCATTATCAAACTTTAAGGCAAAGTAAGGCAAGTTGATTCCTTTCAAAATGGTCTCCGAACTCCCTATGGCAATGACCATCTAAACCTTTTTTGTTTACTTATCTTTTTCAAATAGAATGATAGGAAATGGAATGTTAAAAGCCAACTCCCTACCTCATTAGCTTCTATAATAGGCATTGTACACCTCGTTCAGTCCGTTTAAATTGATTTCTTTCACCTTAGACATGTCAAGGTCCTGGTGATCTACTAACAAGGCCTTCCAAACAGCTTGGACATACCCCTTGAGAACTAGAGAGCATAGCTCCTAAGTCTTTGCCTATCATGCCTCTATTAGGCCTATCCTCCCCTCCAGCATATGCCACATATGCTTTATGATGGTATAGACATAGTCCAATTATTTCACTGATTAGGCAAGCTCCTTTTCTAAGCAATGAATCTTAAGGCCCTTCCTTGACAGATCATAAATAAAAGGTTATTGAACATTCCTCAGTTCTACCTCATGCTTGTCTTTGGTTCTTTTCATTTCTAGTTAAAGCGATCTATTAGCCTTTTGTTCTTCTTTTGAGCCTCTTTAAGTTTATTACTAGCATCTTATTTAGAAAGAGATAAAAGAGATCAAATAAAGGCTAAAGTATATAGGGGAGCAAAAGATAAAGTCTAATACTTATGGAAGCAAAGGCTTCACACTTCACTTATCGCCTCAAGCTTTTCAAAAAGGCCTATAGCCCCTTTAACATAAGCATGGCACCTATTTGTGCCATATCAGTAGAAGACATTTGGTCCTAGTGATCTACCTTCAAGTCTGTAAACTGTAGAAACTTGTCATAAACCTCCAGATCGAAATAGCTATATTCACTTCTAACCATGCCTCAAATCAAGGCAATCAACTAACAAAAAAGATTGTATCCCATAAAGGTTCTACTACTCAAGGTCAACTAGGCCAATAGTAGAAGGGCTATGCTACTCAGCCACCACGTTCTCACATAGCACTAAACCCTCACCATCACAAATAGCTGAGACAGATCTAATGTCCTTTGTTCTCTTTCTTTTTATCTATTCCACCTCCACAACCACTTTCTTTCCCTTATTCTTATGAGGGAAAGGTAGGGATTCTCTATAGAAAGAGGATTTGCCATCAGAATAAAATCAATGACAGAAGCAGATTCCATTGTTAAATTATCTCCGTCATTTGCCAAAATTGGCAGTATTGTCCAATGGGATGATCTCTTCCTCATTTAGATCCACGTAGATAGCATTCAAAAACTCCATTTTCCCTACACCATAAATTATTTAGTATACATTAGTAAAGCAAAGAAAAATTAAATATACATAATAATACCACTCCTAACAAGAGGCTTTTCTGCAGACTCTTGTGACTCTTTAATAGGATTAGCTACGATTAAAGCCACTCCCTCATCTGCCATTGCCTAAGTTCTAAGTGCAAAGGGGGATCCATAATAACAAATAACCCATTATGTAGAATATTTGAATGTTTTTTCTCCATGAAGGTTAGACATTCAAATAGTTGGTAACAATCTCAAATAATTTTTCTCGATCGCCCTGAGATATGTCCCCTTTTAGAGAAGATGGTTTGTCCAAGAAAGCCCGAGGTAAATGGCTAGAAACCAAAGGATGGAATATTACTAAGAACTTATTTAGCAAATCTTTCAGAGATGAGGGGAAGGTCATTTACCATCTTTATCTTAGCCTTACTCGTTAAGGACAAAATGGGCTCATTTGATCTATGGCTTAAACTATACAAAAAAGTAATGTAAGCCATATTCAGGGCTAATCCTCTCATATAACATATCTCAATAATAATATAAAGGATTCAAATGGCATTAGGATGAAGTTGTGTAAGAGAAAATACGTAAAAAGAAAGATAGTTCATGAGTAGAGGATGAAGAGGGAACCTAAGGCTCACCTCTATCTACTTCGTATACACTATGATGGACTTCTCATCTAAATTGGAAGAAACCTTAAAATTGTTTAGGCAATAGGACAAATCATATTCTTCAGGAATGCGATAGACTTCACAAAAAAAAAAAAAGAAAATGCAAGTCTGCTCATGTTACCACAAAAGAATACTCCCTAAGCTTGGTAAGAACTTAGCTTGATAATCTCTTCATTTTTATGAGGAAAGAATAATTAAGAAAATAACAAAGTACCTTAGTGAGCAGAGAAGGTGCTTAGAGCATAAAAGAAGTAGAAAGAATTTGTGTAATAGAAAAGAGAAAATGACAACAAAAAATGAAAGCACAAAAAGTGTGGCCCTTATATAGAAGAGGAAACCCAAAGGTCGTGCTCCAATTCAATATGGAAGCCAACAAATGCACCCATATTTGAAATTCAAAATAACAATAATTAGCACAGATCATGAAGTTACACAATAGCTTGAGGTAACACAAATGTTAGCCTAAGAGAGATCTTTAGAATGAAGTTAAAGGAAAAATGAAAAAAGAAAAAAGTAAAGAAATAAGATGAACTCTTACCATTCAGAAGAAAAACTACAAGATAAAAATGGATGCTAACATAAATAACAAAAATATAAACCTTTGGGGAAGGGGGGGGGGACTATTGATAACATATAAACCATCAAGTAACCTATAATAGGACACTTCATGAGGCCATCACATGACTCCTGGGATAAATAAACCAAAGGAGAAGAACCAAACAAGTAAAGAATCAAATGAGTAAGGAATAAACAAAAGTAAGCTAACTCATATCCGAACACCAAAATGGATACATTATTTAGGATTTTCACATAAAGACAAGGCTAATATTTAAATAAGGCTATTACACAGTACATCCCTCTCTGAGTTTCATGGAAAAATAAAGACAAAGCCATTGAATACTATTTTTGGCACACTTGAGAAGAGTTTAGAAAAAGGACCAAGGTATAAATATTCATGATCTTCACACAATTGAGGTAGTTACATTTTAGGGTTTATTCATTATCTAATCACATTATCAAGCTTTCGTCATAACAAAAGCTCTCCAAACATTCTCTAACTTAAGCATCAGAGTGACTGTGGAAAGCACAATTCCTCTTTAGCTTACGTTTACTCATTTTTCACAAGTCATTAGTCTTATCCAAGATCAAGGAGCCATCAATTTCTATAGGGCATATTATTGAATACCTTATGGGAATACTGAACACACTTGATATTCCATACTATATAATCAAATGGGCATTAAAATCTTCTTTCGAGATGTCTTCATACTTTTTGTTGGTCCCTCTAGGATTTCTTTAATTTAGTTAAAGTGTTTTGCGGTAGCGAGGCAACCAATAATTTCTTCATAAATGTTATTTTGAGCTTAAAAGTGGTAAATTTTAGAAAATCTTTGAACATCTTTATAAAAAGCTTGAACTTGAGCATATTGTTGATAACTTTTTATTCTGATTTCCTTAAATTATAGCTAAATATACAGTGATTAATGGCTAATTTATAGAGATTTAAAGTTAAGTTATTTCTACGTATAGTTATATAATCTACTTATGAAAATATATTATGAATACAAAATAAATAGGATGTACAAATTAAATGTGTGTTGTATATGGCAACATCCCTTCTTTATTTTTTTTTGGTTGAACAAGAAGCATCAATTTTCTAACAAGACATTGATGGCACTGTCGAGTAAGAGGCTTGGTAAACACATCAAAAATTTGCAAAGCAGTGGAAATATATGGAAGAGAAATAGGGTAAATTGCACTAATGGTCATTAAATTTTGGTCATAAATTTGTTATGGTTACAACTTTAAAATTTATAGAATTTTCTTATTTAACTATTATGAACATTCTATTGAAGCCTAATGATTTATTTTTTATATCAATAAAACACCAAACTAATGACCTAGAAATATGATTAGCCATTCATATGATTAATAACCCTACCAATCACTCTCACATGACTTTTTTTATGCTAATATTGAATTGATATTGACTTATATGAATCTAATTATGAGGAAAAATATGATATGAGAGTGATTCATAGACTCATAGATGAAGTAAGTTTACAATATAATTTCTTGTCATTAATTTAGTATTTAATTATTCAAAATCATTAATAGAATATTTATAATAGTTAAATAATCAAATTATATAAATTTTAAATTTATGACTATAATAAAATTATGATCAAAGTTTGATGACCATTAATGTTATTTATCCAAGAGAAATAATTCAAATAGCTATAGCTCCTAAAATATAATGTCAGTTAACTTCAATGTGTTTGGTATGCTCATGGTACACTAGATTAGCAACAATATGAATAGCACTGGTATTATCTATATGTAAAGGAATGGGATTTCACTGAGGAAATCTAACCTTAGCGAATAATCCTTGAAGCCAAGTAATATTAGAGCAAGCAGCAAACATAGCCCAATATTAATATTTAATAGAAAATTTAAAGACTCAATCTTATTTCTTAATCTTCCACGATATCAAAGAATCCCTAAGAAACATGCACCAACCTACAATAGAGCGATGAGTATTTAACTAGTCTACTAAAGCACTAATAGAGTAATGAGTATTTAACTAGTCTACTAAAGCACTAAGGTGTGGAGAAAACCTAGAGGAAAAAAGTAAACCACGATATAGAGTACCCTATAGATAATCTTATGATGCGATAAATTGCAACCAGATGAAGATAGGGAAGAGAGTGCATAAACTGACTAACTTGTTGAACAATAAATAAAGATATGTCAGGTATTATAATATTCAGGTACTTTAAGCTGCCCACTAATTGTTGATATAAAGATGGATTATAAAGTAGCTCTCACTCATCCAATTGATACTTAGCATTCACTTCCAAAAGAGTGTGAACTAATGAAGAATCTTGAAGTTCAGCCAATGCAACTAAATCTTTAGTATATTTATGCTAATTTAGAAATATACTAGAGTAGTTAGATTGAATTTCCAATCCCAAGGCATATGTGAGGAGCCCAAGATGCTTCATATATGAAAGGACCTTTGAAGATGCTACTTATTATAACTATGTCATCAACATAAACTAAAAGCAAGATAATTCTAGTAGAAGTTTTATGAAGGAATAAAAAAGAGTCATATTGACTTTGTACAAACTTAAATTGTAGCAAGGTAGATCTAAACTTCTCAAACACATAGAGTTAGTTTTAAGCCAAACAATGGGTGATTTAGCTTCCAAACTTCTAAAGGATGAAAGGAAATCAAAGTAGGAGGAGGTGCCATATAGATATATTCTTTGAGATCACTATAAAGAAAAGCATTGTTGGCATCCATTGGTTGAAGTGGCCAACCCTATGAAGTAACGATGGCAAGAATTAGTGCACATTAGTCATTTTAGCTATAAGAGCATATCCCTCCTCATAATCCACTCCATATTCCTATCGATTATGAAGAGTAACCAACCTAGCCCTACAGTGTTGTACAGTCCCATTAGAGTGAGATTTCACTGGGTAAATCCACTTATAGTCAATAAGGTTAACATTGGTTGAACATGAAACAATATCTCATTATTAGACTAGGTTGGTCAAACCCATGTCAAACTGTATTTGAATCTTGACAACATAGATTGAAAGACTCTAATCATCTTCTCTAAATATAGTGATTGCAAAAATAAAGTTGTCATTTCATTAGAGGTTGAATGGAATTAATATTTAAGGTGTACTCATAAATTGCACTCGCTGTAAGTAAATAGCGACCGTTATCCCATTCAAAGCCTAATATATTTTAGACAGTCAAATTCGTGGTCTTAGTCACAACAACCTTAGCTACTGCACTTATCAAAAAAACCTAAAGGGAATTAGGTAACTAGCCATATAAAGTGATGTCTTAAGAATTTCTAATGAAATAAAAAAGGCGATAACAACCATGATTTTCCATGTTGCATCACTCTAAGACTCCAGTTGAGTTTACAATGGGCAGTAGTGCCAAGGTTCATTAGTTTGACCATGATAGCACCCGTGAGATAGTAGTAGTGCCTGTAATCTTCAATTTCTCCTAGAAGACTCAAACGACCATATTTCTTAGATAAGCCAATGAAGAAATGACACATGTATTAGTTGTTAGACA
Organism: Omphalea diandra; assembly: GCA_949677035.1. Classification (NCBI taxonomy): domain Eukaryota; kingdom Viridiplantae; phylum Streptophyta; class Magnoliopsida; order Malpighiales; family Euphorbiaceae; genus Omphalea; species Omphalea diandra. The sequence continues at coordinate 10,269 of CATIWR010071680.1, forward strand.
TAACTAAAGATCTCAATCATGAAAAAAGTTAAATTCAGGGCAAAACATAAATCATGAGCACTAATTCCTTGTCTTGACCGTGACATTTGACTGACAAGCATTTAATGCTGGATTTTACCACCAACTTTGGAGATTATGAGATAGTTTGGTATCTAACATCTCTTTGGTGGGATTAACTCATAAATACTCCATCAAATGGACGTAAATGTAAGAGAATAGCATTTACTAAGGCTAAACTCTTATAAATTTGTTTCTTAACTTTCTCTCTCTTTTTTAATCTTTGTTATTGAGCTGCAAGAAGTTTGGTGTGAGCTTTAAACACCTTTTAGGATTAGGTTTGAGAGTGAGCTCATAGAAAACTATTGTATATGTTTGAGTATTAGCCTTGGAAAACACTTTTAAGATTGTATATAAGCCTTTGCAAAACATAAGTTATAAAGTTAAGTATGTGCTAGAAAACACCATTAAGAATTAGTGGAACACCTAATTGGAAGAAGTGGAGAGTGGATGTAGGGTTGGTTAATACCTGAACTACTATAAATCTCTATGCATTTTATTTTTCTTCTTGCATCTGCTTAATTAACCTTTCTTCCAAAATTAAAATTTCCCATTAATTCAATCCACCTTCTTGGAGCACAAGGGCCAACAGGTGGTATCAAAGCTTGTCTTCAACAAAGCCTTAATTAAGTGAGAAAAGATCATGTCACAAGAAGGAATCCATGCTCACTTTAAATGTTACTTTGATGGATCCAACTATACTCATTGAAAGTAAAGAATGGAGATATATTTAGATAGTGATATGGTGGATTTATGGGATATTGTAGCAAAGGAATGAAAGCCTCTAATTGAAGTGATGCACGGTAGTGAAGAGAAAATTTTAAGAGAAGAATGGGTGGAAGCACACAAAAAGTCAAATTGCAAGAATAAGAGAGCAATGATCATTCTCCTTAATTCCTTATTAAGAAAAGAGATTGGTAAAGTGAAACATTACCTAACTACCTATAAGATATGGAAGGCCTTGGAAAACTAACAAGAAGGCACCATACTAGTAAAATCAAGTAGATTGGAGATGTATGTGATGGAATGAGAGCTCTTCATGATGAAAGAAAATGAAAGCATCATCGACATGACAAATAGACTCCTCTTTATTGTCATAAACATAAAAAAGTGTGGAAGAATTATCATAAACCATAAGGTAAATACTAAAATTCTCAAATATCTTCCTTTCAATAAATTTGGTGCTAGAGGTTTGCAGTATATAATAATCTAATCCAAAAATTGGAAAGGTGCAAATGGATGTCCTTATTAGCAAACTACTTACTCATGAGCTAGCCTTAAAGAAGAATGAGGAGATGAATAAAATGAAAGGGCAAGGAGATAAGAATAAAAAAGTAGAAAAGAACACTTTTGCTCTGAAATCTTTATGTAAAGACAAAGAGGTAGAAGTTGCCTCTAGTGATAGTGATGAGAGTGAGAAGGAGGAGAATGAGCTAACAATGCTTTCAAGGAGAACCAATAAGCTCATAAAGAGAAGAAAAGATAGAAGAAACTTTAAAAGAATATCCCTAAATTTTAAAGAAAAGAAGAATGTTGTGACTTGCTTTAAGTGTGGGAAGTAAAGACATATCAAATCTGAATGCCCCAAATTGAAGAAAAAGAAAAAATGAGATAAAGAAAAGAAGAAGAGCTTTAAGGCTACTTGGGATAACAGCTCAAGTGAGGATGAAGAAGATGGAGAAGTTACCAACCTATGCTTTATGACATAAGAGGACTCTTCAAATAAGGTAAGTACTTCTTCACATTCTTTTCATGATTATGAGGACTTAGATGATATGGATGATGAGCTTTTTGAATGAAAAGCTTGAGATGTGATAAATACAAATCTCAAATGAAACTTACAAGAAAAAGTATTAAAAAATACAATGATGAATTTAAAAACTTAAATTATCTTATAAGTGACTTGAGGACTTCTAATGAAGAATTCAAAAAATCTTTAGAAAATCTTTCCAAATCTTTATCCTCTATTGATTCTCTAAGAAAAGAAAAATGACACTTTAAAAGGTAAAGTCATTGAGCTTAGGAATTTCATATCAAGATTTCACAAAGGGAAAAAAGCTTTGGAAACTCTCATTATATCTCAAAGACTACCCTTAGTGAGACATGGTTTAGGCTTTAATAAATCTTCCTCATCTACATCTTCTCCTTCTACATTAATTAGAGCATCTACACCTCAAACTTATAGTATTAAACTTATTAGGAAGAAAAGTGCTCCTAGCACCAAGCCGCCCATGCCTAAAGGTAAAAGAACAGGCTCCCTAAGGCTCAAGAGCTAAGGCTCAAAAAGCAAATCATATATACATTTATATAAAAAGCCATGCTAAAAGGCACATATACAAAAACTTCTCTTATACTCCTCATCACTCATGGACTTGCATGCACTCTTATAACAAAAGTATGAGAAGGCTTCCTACTCATACTAAAGTTATGCATAGGAGAAAGACTTGTAAATCTAAACTTCAATGCCTTTATTGGATGAAGTATGAACATATTAATGTTTTTTGCTACATTAAGAAGGCACATCTCAAATTAAAGGACCCTTTTAAGCCTAACCCCAAGGGCCCAAGTATGTTTGGATACCTAAACAGAGGTAAGTTTTTCTTGCATTGTAGGAATATGTGGAAACTACTCAAGAAGACAATGATTGACATATGGATAATGGATGTTCAAAGCATATGATTAGATATAGAAAGCTATTCATATCCATAAAAGAAAAAGATAGTGGCAGTGTCATATTTGGAAACAATGCTAGGGGTAAGGTAATTAGCATTGGAATTATTGGTAAGAAAAGTTGCTCTCTTATTGATAATGTTCTTTTAGTTGAAGGATAAAAACATAATTTATTGAGTGTAAGTCAATTATGTGACGAAGGTAATAAAGTCACCTTTGACCCTTGAGAATGTCAAGTTACCACCTTGGTGGATAATAAAGTAGTCTTGAAGGGTGAAAGGAGAGGCAATACCTATTTAATTGACTTAGACAATATGGCTAACTAATCCTTTAAATGTCTTATTTTTATTAGCAATGAGTCTTGGCTTTGGCATAAAAGACTTGGACATGTTAGCGTGGAGCTTCTATAAAGTTTATCAAAAGGAAAGCTAGTAAAGGGTCATCCAAAGCTTAAGTTTATAAAGGATAAGACATAAGGGCCTTATCAAATGAGGAAGCAACACTAAGCATCCTTTAAAGCAAAAATATTGTAAGTACTTCTAAGCATCTTTAAGTCAGTCATATGGATTTAGTTAGACCAACTAGGAATGCTAGTCTTGGTGGAAAGCATTACGCATTTATCCTAGTTGATAACTACTCTAGATTCACTTGGGTATCCTTTATTGCTCACAAGAGTGATACTTTTGATGATTTTAAAAGTTTTTCTAAAAGAGTTCAAAAAAAGAAAGGTTACTTCATTACTTCTATTAGGAGTGACCATGGAAAAGAATTTCAAAATTAATCTTTTAAAATATATTATTTAGAGAATAGGATTTCTTATAATTTTTCTACTCTTAAAACACCATAACAAAATGGTGTTATAGAAAGAAAAAATAGAATGTTGTAGAGATGGCTAGAATTATGCTTAATGAGTATTCTTAGCAAATGCTACATACTTGATACAAAGGACAACCTTGGAAAATTTACTGTAAAAATTGATAAGGGGAACTTTCTTGGCTAGTCCACCACTAGCAAAGCCTATAGGGTGTTTAACAAAAAGACTATGGTGATTAAAGAGTCTATGAATGCTGTTTTTAATGATTCTAGCAAACTTGATATTACAAAAAGTCCTCTTATTGACAATCTTTATAAGTGATTTTGAAAAGTTGGAACTTGATCCTACTCCTAAGGAGAATGTGATTGAACTTAAGGATAATGAACCAACATAAGAAGTAAGAACAACAACAACAAGAGGAGAACCAAGCTCAAGAACTCCTCTAGGATTGGAGATATCCCAAGAATCACCCAAAAGATGTTATCATTAGTGAGAAATCCAAGGAGTAATTACCAAAGCTCAATTACATGCTTTAGATAAAAATCTTGCTTTTATTTCTCAAATTGAGCTAATCTATTGATGAGAGAGTTGGGTGATTGCTATGCATGAAGAACTTAACTAATTTGAGAGAAAAAAAAAAGTTTAAAAATTTATTCATAAGCCTAAGGAACACCCAGTTGTGGGATGCAAATGGGTGTTTAGGAATAAGTTAGATGAGCAAGGTTTCATAACAAGAAAAAAAGTTAGTTTGGTTACTAAGGAATACAACCAAGAGGAAGACATTGATTATGTTGAAACCTTTGCCCCCATAGCAAGAATAGTGGCCATTAGGATTCATTTAGCATTTGTGTGCCATATGAATTTTATGCTTTTCCAAATGGATGTGATAAGTGCTTTTCTAAATGGTTTCATTGAGGAAGTTTATGTTGAACAACCTTCAGGTTTTGAATCTCTTGTTTTTCCAAATCATGTTTTCAAGTTAACTAAAGCCTTATATAGTTTAAAACAAGCTCCAAGAGCCTGGTATGAAAGGCTTAGTTCATTTCTTTTACAAAATGATTTTGAAAAAGGAAAGGTTGATACTATTATGTTTATGAAAAAGCACAACAAGGATACACTCATTGTGCAAATATATGTTGATGTATTATATTTGGTGCTACTAATAAATCTCTTTATGAAGAATTTGCTAAGTGTATGACTAAGGAGTTTGAAATAAGCATGGCAGGTAAGCTTAAGTTCTTCATTGGTCTTCAAATCAAGTAAACCAAAGAGGGCATCTTCATTAACCAAGCCAAGTACACAAAGGAACTACTCAAAAGGTTTGGCATGGATGGCTGCAAAGTAGCAAAAATCCCAATGAGTGAAAATATCAAGCTAGACAAGGATGAATCGAGTAAGCCCATTGATGAAAAGAAGTATAAAGATATAATTGGTTCTATCCTCTTTCTTATCACATTTAGACACAACATCATGTTTAGTGTTTGCTTGTACACTAGATTCCAATCTTGCCCTAAGGAATCTCATTTGAATTTTGTTAAAAGAATTCTTAATCATTTACATGACACATTGCATTTAGGACTTTGGTATCCTAAGAATTCATTATTTAGTCTTCTTAGATATTCAGATGCGTATTATGCTAGTAATTTAATGGATAGGAATAACACTTTTAAAACTTCTCAATTCATTAGTGAATGTTTAGTTTCTTGGTTTAGCAAGAAGCAAGTTTCGATTTCCTTATCCACTGCCAAAGTGGAACATGTGATGGAGGGTTATTATTGCTCCCAAATTCTTTAGATGAAATAATAACTCAAGGATTACGACAAAGATGTTGATCACATTCCCATCAAATGTGACAACACTAGTGTAATAAATCTTTTTAAGAATCCTATTCAACATTTAAGAAGCAAACATATTGATATCAGACATCATTTTCTTAGAGATCATGTCCACAATGGTAATATGGTATTAGAATTTATTGATACCAATCACCAACTTGCGAATATTTTTACTAAACCACTTAATGAAGAAAGGATAAACTTCATCAAAAGGAAACTTGGGATGCTAGATGGGAGCTCCCTAAGGTGAAAATGAATCTCATTATGTGTATGTGCAATGAATGTTTGCATTTGTTGCTAGATTTGCTTATAATGATAAATTATTAAGATTTATGTTATAGATGTAGAAATTCACTATGCAATTGTACTTCTCAATGCAAAATTGTTTGAATTATTCATCATAAAATCAAATTGATCACTTTAAGTTTGGACCATTTGCTTAAGCTATCCTTTTTGAAATGTTTTTTAAAATTTACCTTTAATTCATAATTGAAATACTTTATTGCAATCACTATCTTCAAATTAGTTTTTGTTGGACTAGGATGATTAATCCTAAGTTTAGAACCTTTTTTGATCTTGACAAAGTAGATTGATCATCACTAATATTTCAAATAAGTGTTGATTTTGCAGAAATGAATCAATCTCCCAAGAAGAAATGAAAGGAGTTGATAAACTCCAAAGTAACATGTAAATCTCAACCACAATCTAGGATTCGCGACCGCTACACATGTTAAGACATGCTGAAATTCAAGCAGGCAAAATCGCGGAGCCATTCTCGACCGCGATCGATGGAAAAAAAGAAGCCATTATGTGACAGATGAATTCGCGATGCAAGTCATGTCTTAGTCGCGACTGCGAATTTCAAAGTAACTCAAGAGGGAAGCAAGTCCACAACCACAGCTTGATAAGTGTCCCAGAAGACTGTTGAAAGTCAAAATTCATGGAGGCATCTTGCTGGTAGCGACCGCAAATCCTGTGGAAGAAATATGACTTCTTTGGTAGATAAATTCACATTCTCTGTCGCGTCTTGTGCAAGAAAACTCGAAACCGCGACGTCTGAAAGTTGGTAAAAGACAACAACTATATTTTCCTGGTGAACTAATAAGAAGTTGCCATGTGGACTAGCCGTTAGACAAAAATAGGGTTTCCCTTGAAGAATTTGGATTTCGCGACCGCGAAAGGTAGTAGCGACTGCAATTTCATCCTGATAAGCATTTAATGCAAAATCTATCAAACATGTTTCAAAGATTTAATGAGCTATGATCTACAACATTTCTTTGGTGAAGTTTGGCTATAAATACTTCATCAAACAACATGAATAAGTTAGCTAAGGAATTTATTACAAGTGATTAAAGCTTTCAATCTTTGCTACTCATTTTCTTCATCTTCTTCATGAAATTGTGATTGTTAAGTATGAGCATTAAACACCAAGTTGTGAGGTTTTGTGTTAGGCTATAAAAACACTTCTAGAAAGGTTTAAGTGTGAGCCTAATGAAACACTTGAGTGAGGTTTTGTGTTAGCCTAGAAAACACATTATTGTAAGGTTGTGTGTTAGCCATCAAAACACAAGTTGTATAAGTTAGGTGTAAGCTTGAAAACACCATTGAGATAGTGAAATACCCAATTGATTAATTGGGGAGTGGACGTAAAGTCAATTATATCCAAACCACTATAAATTGATTGTTTCTTTTCTATTCTTTCTTCTCCTTCTATCTTTGTTTTTGAAATTTTATTCACTAATTCAACCCCCCTTCTTGGTGCCTAGGGCCAACAAGTGGTATCAGAGTAAGGTTTTTACAAATCAAACTTTCATTGGGTGAAACAAGATCATGGCACAAGAAGTAAACCACTCATAACTAAGGCCATATTTTGATGGAACATACTATACTCATTAGAAGTATAGGATGGAGATCTACCTAGACACAGATGTGGTGGACCTTTGGGATGTCGTAATCAAGGAATGGAAGCCTCCTACGAGAGTTGTGGACGACAATGAAGAACCAATCCTAAGGGATGAGTGGGTTGAAGCTCACCGAAAATCAAACGATAGGAACAAGAGAGCAATGGGCATTCTCTTAAGCTCACTTTCAAAAGAAGAGATTGGGAGAGTGTAGCATTGTCAAACTGCACATGCCATATGGAAGACATTAGAGAACTATCATGAAGGCACAACCTTAGTCAAGTTAAGCCGTTTGGAGATGTATGTCACCGAATGGGAACTCTTCATGATGAAGGATAATGAAAATATCACAGAAATGACAAATCGTTTCTTCTCTATCGTCACCAATATGAAGAAGTTTGGAAGAGCACTCACCAATTATGAGGTAGACACCAAAATCCTTAAAACTTTTCCACTTGACAAATTTAGAGCTAGGGTATGCAGCATTCAAAAATCCAATCCAGAGATTGGAAAGGTCCCAACATATGTGCTCATTAGCAAACTCTTGACTCATGAGTTGGCCATTCAAAAAGATGAGCAAATGAAGAAGCTAAGGGGCCAAGGTGAAAAACTAGAAAAAAGAATAATGGGTCTCAAAGCTTCAACAAGTGAGAAAGATGTAGACACATCCTCAAGTGAAGAGGATAGTGATAAAGAAGGAGAAGAGCTAGCAATGCTCTCAAGGGGAACCAAGGAATTGATAAGAAGGAGAAAGCAGATAAGAGTCTTCAAGAAATCAGCCCAAAGCCTAAAGGAAAGATCAAATGATGTCACATGCTATGAATGTGGCAAGCAAGGGCACATGAAGCATGAATGTCCCAAGTTGAAGAAGAAAAAAAGATGGGACAAAGAAAAGAAGAAAAGTTTCTCCACCACTTGGGATGATGACTTGAGTGAAGAAGAGGAAGAAGGAGAAGTGGCCAACATATGCTTCATGGCACTAGGGGACTCTTCACAAGAGGTAAGTACATCCTCCCACTTTAATTCAGATTATGAAGTAGATGATATAGATGAAGAGCTATTAGAAGCTCTAACTATGAAGTGTGACAAGTATAAGTCACAAGTTAA
>CATIWR010071682.1:0-10916 GCA_949677035.1 Omphalea diandra
TCTTTTGTCTTGGGTATTAAGATTCATCATGATCGATCTCGCCATTTATTGGGTCTTCCTCAAAGGACTTATATATTGATAGTGTGCTCAGTAGATTCAATATGCAATCTTGCAAAGGTGGTAATACTCTTGTGGTGAAAGGAGATAAATTTAGCAAGGAGCAGTGCCCTAAAACTGATACAGAAAAGCAAACCATGATTAATATTCCTTATGCAAGTGCAGTTGGCAGCTTGATGTATGCCCAGGTGTATACAAGACCAGATATTGCATACATTGTCAGTGTTCTTGGTCGATATCTTTCTAATCCTGGTTGGGATCATTGGATAGCTACTAAGAAAGTAATGAGATACTTGCGAAAGACAAATGATTATATGTTGGTTTATTAGCTTGTGGATGATCTTGAAATGGTAGGGTATTCAGACTCTGATTTTGCAGGCTATCAATATGATATGAAATCCACTTCATGTTATATTTTTATGCTTGCTGATGGTGCTGTTTTGTGGAAAAGTGTTAAACAAACACTTACAGCATCTTCTACTATGCAAGCTGAGTTTGTTGCATGTTATGGTGCTAGTACACAAGCTATATGGTTAAAGAATTTTATTTCTAGGTTGTTTGTGGTTGATTCTATTGCTAGGCCACTTCGTATCTATTGTGATAATAATGTTGTTGTGTTCTTCTGTAAGAACAACAAAAGTTCGAGTGGTTCTAAGTATATGAAGATTAAATATCTTACAGTTAGAGACTTAGTAAAGAAAGGAGACATTGAGATTCAGTATGTTAGTACTGATTTAATGCTAGCTGATCCCCTAACCAAAGGACTCAGACCCATAGTTTTTAAGAAACATGTTTATGATATGGGTGTTGTGGAGTCTTTTGATGTGTTTGGTTAGTGGAAGTTTTGTGCTTGTAATTGAACGTTCAAGTTAAATAATTTAGCTACATTGCTTATTCATATTTATTTATATAGGTTGAGTGCTTTGTAGTTGATTGTTTTGCGTATATGCACATTATATATATATATATATATAGAGCATGCTATGAGTTGTGGTTAATATGCTTAAGACTGGTGTGATTATCTTAAGCTGTATTAGTTTCCAATTGTGTCATTATATATATATATATATATATATATATATATATATATATATATCATGCTATGAGTTGTGGTTAATATGCTTAGGACTGGTGTGATTATCTTAAGTTGTATTAGTTTCCAATTGTGTTTCTGGAAACGAAGGCTAAGGCATTGTGATTGTATTTCCAAAAAGAAATAACAGCCTTATTGTGAAGCCTTGTGAAAGGCTAAGGCATTGTGTGTGTATTTTCAGATGGAAATAACAGCCTTATTGTCAAGCCTTATGAATTTCTCTTGCTCGTTTGAGCATGTGTAAAAGAGAAATATTTGAACTAAATTTCTCTTGCTCATTTGAGCATGTGTGAAAAAGAAATGTTTGGAGGACTGACAAGAAAATAGTGTATTGATCACATGGGGCGCTATTTTCTTGCTACACTGCCATATCGGAATCCAGGTCAGTTAAGTTGTCAATGTTTGTGACTATGGATTGGTACTATGTCAATAAGGGGCATAACTACTGCCATGATCCGATATTGATAATTTAATGTGGACAGGATTGTGTTTGAGATGTCACTTTATCAATAAACTATATGTTTTCTAAAAAATTGTGTGGCCACACTTGAGTTTAAAGTATTCAGTTCGAGAGTCGTTTTCGAAAATGTTTTCTTTCTTAAAACATGAAAACGTCATAATTAATATTGCCCAAGTGGGAGAATGTTGAAATTTTTTATTATGTGGGCTAATATTAATTATGGGTTAGTTTTAATTATTTATAAAACGAACTGAATAATATAGTTTATTGATTTGGGGTAAGCCCAATTAAAATGTGATCAATTGAGTTATGAGCTTGTGACATCTTTTGTGGGCCGATATGAAAGACGATCAGTGTAGGTCTATTTTAACATGAACCAGTGATAGGTGAGCCTGTTAAAATTTATTATAAATAAGTTAGGTCCCCTCTCCTGCCTTCATAACAGAAAACCCTAGTTGTTACACTCATTATAGCCGTCTTTGAGAAAGTCAAGGAGATGAAGACCTAACTTTCGTTTTCAACCGTTCTGACAAATTCTTCAAGTGGTTTAATTTTCAGCATTCGTAATTATGGCTCATAACAATCTAGGATTCAACACAGAGATAGGTACGCAATTGTTTCCGTTCAATTATTAGATTTGGAGTTCTAAATTATGTACAAGATCCTAAATTAAATATTGTTACATAGACACTTAGGCCGCCAAATTTCGTGATATGGAGTCCACTGTATAATTTGCGCCCACACCAATTCCTTATGGAATTTGGTTCACCGACTTTTCTCAATGCTTTGAGTTACGTATGTTCAAGTTTGGTGAGTATGAAAGATTACGAGCGGCACTTCTTTTATGATTTGCGGTGGACTTATTTTGTCTTTAAAATTTTTTTTTACCACGTTTAATTAATTTGTGAGAGTGAATGCATCGAGTGCATTTGAATTCAAGGGTTTGAGTATTTTATTTTTTATCTTATTTTTGTAATTTTCAATGTGAATTCTACTTTTCCCTGGCTTCTGAATATAGATTTACTCCAAATTACAAAAATTTTGTTTATTTTTTTCTTATTTTTTAATTTTTTTCTTGCATCATATATATATATATATATATATATATATGAACAATTTCAACGAGTTTTGAGTGTTGCAATATCAAGATTATGTCGAAGGCGTTCTAGTGTTAGAAAACAGAACTGAGGTCATTCAATTATATCCAAATTCTATTATATTCACTAAAAAACAATTTTGTATAATTAAGTCATTGAAATATTATTTTATTTTAATTTATTTATTTCGATAAAATTGAGAATTTACAATAATATGATAGAAGTTTTTAAATGGATTAAGTGCCAATTCAGGCCCCTAAATGTTTACAAAAAATTCATATCAAATTCAAATTCAATTTTGAACTTCTTAAAAAGTAATTTGAAATTGATCTTTTATTAATTTAAAATTTCTTACATGTAGCATTTCAAATACTAAAGATTTTCAATTTTATTTAAATAAGCGAATCGAAATAAAAATAATATTTTAGTAATCAAATTGCATAAAACTGATGTTAAATAACTGCAATAGAATTTGACTTATAATTAAATGACCATTAAAATTAATTATCAGAGCTGCTTAAAAAATATAATATGTTAACTTGGTATGGATGGCTGGACATGTATAAAGAATAACTTCATAGTCTTTCTCTTTTCAATCCAGTGTCTTGTATTCCAAGTGTTTTGTTTCTTCTTTTGTCTTTTGCTAAATTTTCTATCGACGTTCGATCATGGAAATTTCATTTCTAAGCTAATGCATCTTACCCTTTGACAAAAGACAATTGAAAAACGACATTTTCAAACCTCAAATCGGCAAATTTAATTCGACCGAATCATCGTCCCAGCGCACACGGAAAGTTACTATCTATAGATCGCCTGACTTATACAAAGATTTTGAAGTTGCATACAGAAATAGAGAGAAACGATGATATGGAGGAGATATCAGAGACTGCCAAAGCATACTATGCAAACTTATCCGAAAAGCAGAAGCGATTGGCGACTGATCTTTTCAAAGAAATAGATACAGATGGAGATGGAAAAATTAGTTTCGATGAGTATGAGCAGTACATCAAGATCAAAAGACGCTATAAAACAATTGCTTCTTCTGATTTCTTTAAGAAGCTAGACAAGGATGGAAATGGAACGTTGGATTTCGATGAGTTTCTCACTGTCCACTACATATGCGCAAGCGAAAGAGTTTTCTTTTGCGACGAGTGTAAAGAGTTTCTCGATAGCGTCTACTTTACTTGCGTTCAATGCTTCGAAGGTTCCGGTAATACCTACGATCTCTGTTGTGCTTGTTATCGCGATAAAAATATCGATCACCACAAAGATGCTATGTTTCTAGATAATTACACGTTGTTACACGCTAGGAGGAAACAGAATAAGGGTTCTGCGAGTCAGGTAATGAACAACATTAATTTGAAAAAAAAAAAATTAGTCTTGGAATTGGAATTAGAGCTAATCAAGCAATATCTGTTATGTTTTTCATCAGATAAAACATGGAGGAGCTTCAGAGATGATTTCACTTGCATCCTCTGGTATTGAGACTACATCTAATGTTGTCAGCTTGTGTAATCAAATGTGATGGATCTATCGCTTCAGAATTAGCATCAGGTCAAAACGAATCATCTCGCTGCTGGACCTGTTTTTTATTTATTTTTTTTTTAAGGGGGAGGGGAGGGCGTTGCTCCTGTTTCCGATCAAGAAAACCCTCTCCCCCTTGTGTACTTATTCAAGAATTAACATGTAATGCATCTCTGTTGTATCCTAAAATAGGCAAGTTCCATTTTCTATATATCCATTCTGCAAACAACGGAAGGAATCTCGGATTTATCGTATGGATTGATTATTGATATTGTCATATTATACCATGGTATCCATAAACCAAAAAAAAGCTTCATTGGTACAAAAACTTCAATAGTATTGGTCAAAAATTAACTACAGGAAATGAAAGGAAGGATAGCTGAATATTCTTTTTTTTTTTTTTTGAAAAAATATATTCAGAGAGAAGACTTGCAAGTCATCAGCCAGTACTCATACCCAAAAGGGCGTGGGGTACTTGCTCAAATCCTAAAAAGATGTGCCATATTATTTCATTGTTTATCTTTAGCCCCACCAATGGATTCTTTTTGTGATTTCTTTTGTGTCATGGTCAGGAATATCTAAAAATCAAGAGATAATGACAAACATACCTCATATATACAAAATTTATAAAAATACTATTTTATAATAAAAAATTATAAATATATATTTTTTATTATTTTTTAATCAACTTCATAAAAAAATAAATTACATATTTGTTATCTAAAAATTATTCCCTTCGTTTCAAAATAGATGTCGTTTTAGAAAAAAATTATTCTATAATATTTAACATTTTATAATTATCAATAAATATTAATTAATTTTTTCAACTTTATTCTTTTTTCATAATAATTATTTTTGTAGAGTGCACAATAATTTATAAAATTAATTAATTGAGGATAATATAGTATTTTTTACATACAATAACACCTATAAAATATAATTTTTAATATACATACAAAAATCTTAAACGACATTTATTAAGAAATAAAGAGAGTAAGAGATAATCTTTTTATCTTAATCAGTCGAATTCATCAAATTAAGAACTAACGTTTCCAAATTGATTTTTTACCATTATCGATTATTCTTTTCAAACATGATTTCTTTTATTAATTTTTTTTTTATGTTTCTTCATGGATAAAGTCGTTCTTAAATTTATTCGCGTTTCTTGATAGATCAAAATTAATAAAGTAAATATTTTTCTTCTCATACAATTTCAGATTTGTAAATCTGACACAGAGATAAAACTTTTCATAATATATGTTTCTCACTCTAAAAATAATTTTAATATGATTTTCAATTCTTGTTTTACTGTTTATAATAAAAAAATCATGAATTTTAATATATTGTGGATGAAAAACAGTTAAAAATAAATAAAAAAGAAAATCGAGTTACTGGAGATTGAATATAACATTTGCATTTAATTCTTCTCACACTGTAAAATGTTTATAAATGGTTTATTGATTTACAAATGATTTATTACTTGTCTATAAATGGTTTATTTTGGGTTTATTTTTTTATATAACCATCGATAAGCAAAAACAGAGAAGAAAAACAATTAAAACGTATACATCGTTTTCAACCTCTAACAAACATAATTTTTTCTCTCTTCATGACTAATTTTTAGTTCGAAATGTTCATTTTTTAACATTTTTCATCTAAAATACATAAAAGAAAGAGAAAAATAATTAGAACTTGAGGTTATCTTCAATTTCTAACAAAACATTATTTTTTTATAATAATATCAAGTAAAATATATTTATACAAAGTAAAATATTTATTTTTATTTAGTTGCTTTCATTTTAGGTTTATTAGTTCAAAATTTAAAAAATAAATAAATAAATAATTTATAGGAAAACGTTTATTTTAGATTTATTTTGGGTTTATTTTTTATTCATGCAACCATTGATAAACAAAAAAAAAGAAGAAGAACAATTATGACATAGACATCATTTTTAATCTCTAATAAATATGATTTTCTCTTTCTTCATAACTGATTTTTAATTCAAAATGAAACTATTTTTCATCTAAAACGCATAAAAAAAAGAAGAACAATTAGAACTTAGTATCATCTTCAAACTCTAACAAAATATGATTTTTTATATAACAACACCAAGTAAAATATATTTATACATGGTAAAATATTTATTTTTATTTATTAACTTTTATTTTAAGTTTATCAGTTCAATTTTTTAAAAAAATAAATAAAGAAAATAGTTTCCAATAAAATATTTATTTTAGATTTATTTTCATTTTGTTTTTTTATTTATGCAACCATCAATAAAACAAAAGAAAAAAAAAAGAACAATTAGGACGTAAACACCATTTTCAACCTCTAACAAACATGATTTTCTCTTTCTTCATGACTAATTTTTAATTTAAAAATATTCATTTGTTAACTATTTTTCATCAAAACGTATAAAAACTCATGATTATTTATTTTAAAAAACAAAAACAACTATTAAATTTTAAAAAATAAAAGAAAAACACACATATATCTTCATTTCCTCGATATTTTTTAGAGAAAAAAAAAAAGAGAAGGAAGGTATGAAAAACAAAATTTTATCATTATCGTTTATCTTATTATAATTCATCTCATTTTTTATCTCTAAATCAACAAAACATATTCAAATCTATTTAAATTAACTTCTTCTTCATTATTTTTTTAGAGAAAAAGAGTGGAAAGTGCGTTGTTGTCCTCTTCTTCTTCTTATTATTTTTTTTTGTTACTCCTTTTTCTTTTTTTCACTAACAAAAGTGAAAACAAAAAAAAATTCTTATATCATATCAATTGTAATTGTACAAAGATGGACAAAATTAAAGAATAAAAACTAAGAGCATAAAAAAATAAAATCTTTTAGATAAAAATATTTTTTCCAAACACGTGAGATATAAATTGTTTTATAAAAAAAGAGACGGTGTACTGTGTCCTTTATCTCTTTTGTTTTTAGGTCCCACAATGGATTATTACAGTGCTTATTTTCAGGCCCCAGAATGGATTATTATAGCGTTATATTTTTAGGCTCCAAAATGAGTGTTTTGTTTTTAGGTTGCAACAATTCAGAGTTTAATTTTAGACCTCCGTAATAGATTATTATAGTGTTTTATTTTTAAGCCTTATAATGATTGGACTTATAGATTTGGATCCAAGTATAGCTAAAATATTTGAAATTAATTACTTGCTTAATTAGACCTTAACACGTAAATATTCCTTTCAATTTTATTCATTTTTCAATATGAGATTTCTTACACTCTTCTCAAATTTATTTTGATCCAAAGACATAAAATGGTTAAATTTATACCCTTCCTATTTTTATTCATTTCTTAGTGTGAAATTTCTAATAATTTATGAATAAAAAAATCTTCAATATTCTAAAAAAGAAAAAAAATTAAGATTATAAAAATTTAACAAATCGCAATAAAGAGAGAATACTGAAAATAAATGTTAACTTCATTGATAATCAACACCTTTTTAGAAAATATATATTTGATATGAACTTTATTTAATAAAAATAAACTACACAAAGTATACATAAACAATAGAGGGGTTAATTACTCTATACTTTCTGACATTTGTTATATAAGTTATCTCTCACTTTTTAATATTATACTATATTATCTTTCATATTTGCTCCATTACACTAACAAGTCCTTCAGATGTTCAAGGTCATTTTTCTGTTAACGAAGAACTTCTTGTAGTAATAGGGTAAATGCAAAGAATAACTTAGTATAATATTGAAATGTGAGAAATGATTCAGTTAAATATGACAAATGTCAATAGATTTATAGTAATTAACCAAATAAAATTCCAAGTTCATTTTTTACCAAATTCTTTTTTATTAACAAAAAAAATCTTTTTAATATCAGAATAATTTTTTTAGTTTAATGAAGCAAATATGAAAAATGACTTGATATAATATTAAAAACAAGAGATGAATTAGTTAAATATAATAAACATCATATGTTCAAAATAATTAGCCCAACGATAGAACTTCATAACTATAAATAAGTTTCATAAATATCATATATTCTTTAAATTCTCTAAAAATATTTCTAAATGATATTTTAATTTAAAAGACAAGATAAATTGAATATACAAACTAACTAAATTTTGCGTATTGTATGATTGGAAATTCTTTATTCTTTTATTCTCTAAAAAAATTATATTTATTTGTAATGATATAATGGTCATAATGAAAGTTACATGGCACTCTAAATTTGATTTGGTTAGTAGTGTTTGTATTCAAAAACTTCTTGGTCGTTGGTTCATTCTCCCTCCCGTTGCAACTAAAAACGGATTGTTTTGGGTTGGATCGTTTTTGTGTCGGGTCATTTTTGGATCGATATATTTTAGTTTGGGTTTGGTTTGAGTCACCCATCAAGTAGTCCATGCAAAAAATATTTCTGATCGAGTACGAATTTACTCTTAAAATTGATATTTCTAGCCGGATCATTTTTTATTCACTTTAAAATATCTATTTGAATTTTTTTTATCATTTATGCAATATTTTCTCATAATTTATTAAGAGAAAATTAATAATTTTTCTTGAAAAGATTTTGTATAAAATGAAATTTAATTTAATTTGTTTTTATTTAAATACTTAATAAATTAAATATAATTTATTTTATTAAGCAAAAGATTATATATTATGAAAACTATTGAATTAAGTCCACATAAAATTATATTCAAGTACTATATCATAATTTAAATTAATTTACAAATACATATATAATATTCAATGATAGAAAATCATTCATTATAAAAAAATTTATGTATTGTAATAAAATTTATGTAATAAAATTAGATTGTCTTAATATGTGATTTTATTGTAATAAAAATCAAATTTATTACAATTATTATAAAAAAATAAGAAAAATTGTGATAAATTTTTTCACTTCTTAGATAATTTAAAAAATTATGATAAAAATTTAGATTAGTTGCTCAAAACTTTAAACTTTTATGCCTTTTTAAATTATATCCAAAACTTTTTATCAAGTCAATTATACTGTAATTTAACAAGTTGATTTTAATTATACATCAAGTCAAAAATATAATTTACTAAAGTGTATTTAGGCTCAGATGATCATTATATTTTTTCAATTAGTTTAATTAAACTTAAAATTGAGTTTATGACTTAATTAATATATTACTTTTATTTTTATTCAATTTAATCTTATTTTTGCTTAATTAAATTTATTATGTACTTTTGTATGAATAATTATAATTTTATCTTTAAATTTAAAATAAAATTTTTGAAAATTTAAAATCATAATTTATAAAATCTCTCAATCTCTTCTTAAAAAATTAATTATTATATTTTAAATAATAATTATTCAAACTATTTAAATAAAATTTTTAAAAAATATTTAAAAAATTATTTACATTAACTTAATTAAGATGATACTTTTATTTTATATTCAATTTAATCATTTTTTTGCTTAAATAAATTTATTATATACTTTTATATGAATTTTTTAATTTTATATTTAAATCTATAAATTTCTAAATTTGTAATTCATTAAATCTCTCAATATCTCATTTAAAAAATGTTTCTCTCAATCTATCCTTAAAAATTTAATTTTTAGATTTTAAATAATAAATTATTTAAATCATTTAAAATAAAAACTTTGAGGAATATTTAAAAAATCAATTATATGAGTTTAATTAACATGATTCTTTTTTTATTCAATTTAATCTCATATGTTAATTAATTAAATTTATTATATACTTTATTTGATAATTTTATATTTAAATTTAAAAATATAAAAATTTTGAAATTTAAATTTAGAATTTACAAATCTCTCATTTAAAAAAAATTCTTTCATTCTCTTCTTAAAAAATTAATTTATATATTTTAAATAATAAATTATTTCAACTATTTAATATAAAAATTTTTAAGAAATATTTAAAAAATCAATTACAAGATATGAAATTAAAAATTCTGAAAAAATTTTTCTTTAAATAAAAATTAAGAATTTATTAATTTATTATTTAAATATGTAAAAATAAAAATATTATCTTTGTAAGATTTAAACTTAATTTGGAATTTATTTGAACTAATTGAAAAATATAAAAGTTAATTTAGTCTAACTATACACTTTATTAAATGCTAATTTTGACTTGGAGTATAATTGAAACTAATTCATCAAATTAACATGTAATTGGCTCAATTAAAAACTTTAACACTTTTGAAAATTAACAAAAAGTTCTTGAATTTTATTAATCATTGAGTCACAAATTTTTAATTCAAAAATTTTTGTCATAATAGCTGAGCATATAAAATAAATTACGGCATACACTCTTTCACCATAATATTTTGTTACATTATGGTATCTACCATATTACACATAAGGAGAAATAATGTTGTTATAATAATATTTATCATTGTATTAAATAATTTAAAAATATGATAAAATTATGATAAAATTATTTTATCAAAATAAATAATTTTTATTATTACTAAATAATTTATCATAATAAATTGTAATTTAGACATATAAAAAACACATTAAATTAATAAATTTATTAAAATATAAAAATTTCATTATATTTTAAATAAAAATATCAAAGTTAAATTTAAATTTAATTAAATAATCTAAATATTTTTTTGAAATAAAATTTTTCTTTTTTCTTTTAATTATTATACTTTTTATATGTTTATTAATAAATTTTTTCTTTTTATATTAT
>CATIWR010071687.1:0-51308 GCA_949677035.1 Omphalea diandra
GTTTAGAACCTCTTTTGATCTTGACAAAGTAGATTGATCATCACTAATATTTCAAGTAAGTGTTGTTTTTGCAGATTTGTATCAATCTCTCAAGGAAGAAATGAAAGGAGTTGAGAAACTCAAAGTGACATGTAAATTGCAATCGCAATCTGGGATTAGCGACCGCGACTCATGTTAAGACATGTTGAAACTCAAGCAGGCAAAATCACAGAGCCATTCTCGATCGCGACCCTTGGAAAGGAAGAAGCCAAAATGACACAGACGAATTCGCGGTGCAAGTCACACCTTCGTCGTGACCGCAAATTTCAAAGTGACTTAAGAGGGAAGCAGTCTATAACCACAGCTTGACAAGTGTCCCAAAAGACTATTAGAAGTCAAAAATCACGGAGACATCTTGTTGGTAGCAACCGCGATCCGAATGGAAGAAAGTTAACCACTTTGGCAGAAGGATTCGCGTCCTCTGTCGCATCCTGTGCAAGAAAACTCGCGACCGCGACTTCTGAAAGTAGATAAAAGACAACAACTATATTTTTCTAGAGAACTAATAAGAATCTGCCATGTGGACTAGCCGTTAGACATAAATAGGGTTTCCCTTGAAGAATTTGGATTTTGCGACCGCAAACGGTAGTAGCGACCGTGATTTCATCCTGACAAACATTTAATACAAAATTTGTCAAGCATGTCTCAAAGATTTGATGAGTTATGATCTGCAACGTCTCTTTGGTGAAGTTTGGCTATAAATACTCTACCAAACAACCATGAAGAAGGTTGCTAAGGAATTTATTACAAGTGATTAAAGCTCTCAATCTTTGCTACTCATTTTCTTCATCTTCTTTATGTAATTATAAGTGTTAGGTGTGAGCATTAAACATCAAGTAGTGAGGTTTTGTGTTAGCCTATAAAAACACTTTTAGAAAGGTTTAAGTGTAAGCCTAGTGAAACACTTGAGTGAGGTTTTGTGTTAGCCTAGAAAACACTTTGTTGTAAGGTTGTGTGTTAGCCATCAAAACACAAGTTGTATAAGTAGGGTGTGAGCTTGAAAACACCATTGAGATAGTGAAATACCCAATTGAGTGATTGGGGAGTGGACGTAGGGTCAATTTTGTCCGAACCACTATAAATTGTTTGTCTCTATTATTCTATCTTTTCCCCTTTATCTTTGTTTTAAAATTTTTATCCACCAATTCAACCTCCCTTCTTGGTGCCTAGGGACAACAATAATTAATGTAGTTTTAGTTTCTTGATATTATTTGAGCTCTTAAATGTTGTATAACATTAAACTTGAGGTTTGGAACTATTTTCAAATTTTGAAGGATGTTTTGCGTCCTAGTTGGGGTGGAGTTAAGTATGGATGTCTTAATGAGGATATAGATGGGTTATGATTAGGAATGAGTATAAGTATAAATTGAAGATTATGAGATTAGTTAAGGATTTTAATCATGGATTACTACATGATTATATGGTGATGTTAATGTTGATATTATGAACGACATAAAAGGAAAATGATGACAATGAGCTAAGTATGAAAGATAATAGTTAAGTATAAGTTAGAGAAAATGAAAGTTAAGTTTCTATGCTCAGGTGATGTTTAGGATTTCATTATCATTATAAGGGCTTTTGTACTATTATGTTATATGTTATGTTTATTTTATATGTTTTATAGATGAGTTTGAGTTACTCTCCATATTTTAGATTCCATAGTAATGGTATAATGAAAGTCTATGCTTAGGCATGCGTGTGGGTAAGATGCTTAGAAGCAAGTATGGATAAAGCAAGGAGCAAGTATGGATAAAGCAAAGACCAAGTAAGGCTAAAGTAAAGAGATAGAGAAATAAAAAAAAAGCCAAATCAAGGAAGAACTATGTCTAATAATGAAAGGTAAGGGATTTTAGTTACTTTTCATTATCCATTGCCTATATGCATCATGAGTTTAAATGTATAGGCCATAGCAGGCCAAGATATGTTAATACGAAATTCACGTGCATTGTTATAAAATGAAATGAAATGCCATAATGTATTGTTGTGTATAAATGCCATGTGATGTGAGGATAGTTCAAGGAAGAAATGGAAACCTAAGGAGTCATAGCTAGCTATGCAAGGATAATATGACCAATGTATGAAAATAAAATTTTATACATGCTTGACATGACTAGTAAATGACCTCTCCTATATAAGAGAATGATGTGACTAGTGAGGCAACTCTCCTGCGAACACAGCTAGTGAGGAAACACTTATGTGAAAGAAAGATAAGTAACCTAAGTAGAGTTTCCTATAAACTTGACTACTCGTATATATAATGTTATGCTACGTAAATATTGTGTGCAAATGTTATGCCATGTAAATGTTATAAGCAAATGTTATCCCATATAGGTAAAAATACATTTATGTTAAGACATGTAAGTATGCATATACATTTATGTTAAGGCATGCAAACATGCATATGAATAATATAAATTCCTCAACAAGTTTCCCACGAGGAGCTTTCCCTATGCACACATAGATTATTTTGTAGGATAAGCACATGATTGATATCATGATTAACGACTAAAGGTTAAAGGCTATAAATGAAAGTTTTAAGTCATGTATCATAAATTGTTAAAGCAATACACTATTTCTTCATAGTTACCTATAATAATGATGTATATGTATAATTGAAAGAGTTATAAATATATCAAGCAAATGCTAAGTTATATCCTATATTCTTAGTAATGTTTGCAAAGTTTGAGCTATGGATAATGTGATATGTATATGTCTAAGGTTAAAATGATGTAAAATGATTATGATGCATGATTAATGGAAATGATGTTAAGGCAAACTAGGATTTATGGCCCATATAAGATAAATGTTGAATGCTTATGATAATGAAAAAAAATGTTATATTTAGAATGACCTTAAGTGAACTCCTAATTCTAGGATTATCCAAATGAGAGAGTTTTATGTTTAATGATGTCTATATAAGAAATAATATGAAAGGAAAGAATAAAAGGAATCAATTAGTGAGTTTAGACTCATTTGGTCATTATATGAAAGGAAATTATTTAAATGACCATAATATAATGTAAAAAGGTGTTTTTATGAAAATTTTGGTATTAGTTTAGCTTAAATACCTATCTCCCATTTGCATTATCCTGAGAATCTATAGTGGGGCAAATAAAAGCTAGAAATATTTATGGACCAATTAGTATAAGATTAAGGTTCAAGATATCACAAAAATAAAGAATGAGCTTTAAACACGAATAATTAGGCTTGTTATAAGTTTTGGAGGCCTTAAACCTTCCCATTTGCTAGCACCAGCACGACTTAGAATCTAAGTCATGATAATAAATAACAATTTTTTATTTGGTTATAAGGATGATATTTTATATTGGTTAAGTTTTAATTGCTTAATGTTTAATTATTAATATTATTATGACAACCTAAAACTAGACTATGATTGATCCAAAAATTAATATTAAATTAATCCATACAATATTATCTCAAGATGCCATAGAAAGGGCGAGGAGTTGAATAGGGCAATGACAAGTTGAAATCTTTTTCAAAACTTAGAGAAAAGAATCAATCACATAATGATACCGAGTTCTATAAAGTTTGACTCATACCAAACCTACGTCCTCTACTCCAGTTCCTTACTAGAGAGTTCCATTAACTAGATAGCTTACAAGTGTTATCAGCAACGTTTACAAAGTGAATTTAAACATGCATCACTTAAGCCTACCTAAGGTGAATTTTTGGAACCACCTAAAAGACTAGACAAGTAGTTTCTAGGCATTACTCAAGCCTTTCCTAAGATATTTTACAAGTACTATCTTAGACCTTTTACAATGGTTATGGTTTAAGGTTGAACCCAAACCCTCAGAGAATCCTAACACAAGTTCATAAGAATTATAGAAGGAATATTATAACACTTAAACACTTATAACTTAATAATGAACTTACATTTTAATAATAAGCTTGAGAGGGTTGAGTTACTATGATGCCTTTGAAAGCTTGAACTTTTTCTTTCCTTTAAAGATAACTCACATAAGTACTTGAATAAGCTTAATTCAAAGGCTAAATTTTTTATGTTTTAGATCACTCTTTTTAGCTTGAAAATTCTTATGTCTCCAGTTCCTTATATAAGAGGAAAAATAAAAATTAACCATTAGACTATTTTTAAACTATAAATATAGTCGTTATAAAGGTTTAACCTTTATTGGTGAAGTTTAACGGTCATTGGGCTTGATCAACACCTATTGTTATAGCTTTAATGATCATTGGCTATAGATTAACTTCCTTGTCCATGGTTCTTAGGGTGATTTAATGCTTGTCGTATTAGTCATAGAAAAGATTTTTGTGTCTTGGCTTTCTCTTTTCTCATCATTTTTAATGATCGTTGGATTTGGCACACAATCAATGGATTTGTCCAATGTTTATTGGTGAGATCTTCCATCATAGTTGGGCTATTCAAAAAGTTCAACTACTTTATTGAGTTTTTTTTTCCATTATTATTGGAAATCTCAATGTTTTGTTGGAATATGTTCTATGATTATTGTTCTAGTGGTCCATGCCCCGTTGGTACATATAAAAAGTTTAATTAGTTCCACAAGAATTTTCCCACAAGCATTGTGAAAGTTCAACACTCATTGGTCTATCAACATTCATTCGTCTATCTTCAATGATAATTGGTGTACATTCCATGGTTGTTAGCACTTTTAGAAAGTCTTTTTAGCTTTTTTTGATTTTCTTCTGTGTTTTCTACTAGTCATTAAAATGCATCAATAATTGTTGCTAACACTTAATATTTGTTCATGACATTCAACAATAATTGAACTACTCCCACCATGGTTGATAGTGTTTAAGCTTCCAATACTTGATCATTTGGCATTTACATCAACCTTGAGCTAGGAACCTATCTAACCTTCTTTTGAAATGGTAAATTAAGGGACCTATAATATCAAACTTCAAGAACTTAACAATGTTAGATCATAACTTGTTTATAATCATCAAAACAAGAATTTAAAACTAAGAAGGTTCAATATTCTTCCTTTTTTTTATGATGAAAAATAAACATAGATAAAGTAGTCATAACGATTAAGTTTTGTTACAATGAAAATTGTCTTGTCTTTATAATTGACTTAACTCCCCCTTTTGTTTGCAATGTATATTCTTCCTATACTTGGTATTTTTTTCCACTACGACTCATTATCAATGTCTTTTCCCCTTTGTCATTTTAATATTTCACTATTGATCTTTTATCCCTTTGTCATGTTATCAATGTCTCCCTTCCTTTTATCATTTCAATATTCTATTAATCTTTGTCATTACAAATTTCAATTTGGTATTTCTCCTCACTAATTCTCTTAGGCAATTCTCTTTATTATATCTCCCTTTTTGACATTATCAAAAAGAGTATAATAAAAATAAGGATGAGTTAATCATATGAATCATGTAAGAAAGTCATATAAAGAATGAGACATTTTATTAAGCATAAGAAATATTACAAGTAACAAATGCAATCAATTTTCATGAGCATAAAATGTTTTTTAAATAGTTTTGAAGTAAGGAATGATTGCTAAGGGCTTTGAATAATATGTTGGAGAGGATTTGGGAGAAGAAAGATGGTTGGAAGTGGTCTTTTACTATTGATGTTGTAATTATTATTACTCTTTGTGAAAGTCAGTATTAAGATGAAAGTTTAGACTTTCTATTATCTAGTTTAAGGTATAGTTTACATCCTTGACCCAAGTTTTAAGCCTATTGACCTCAACTTGTAGAGAGGTGACTTGGATTTTTACCCTTCCTATGGTAGCATTTAGCAAACTTAGCTATTGGAATACTCTTTCTTTAAGTGTAAAAGAAGAGCTGGGTTGTGGAAGAGGGTGACTTGAAGTACTAATCTTTATTATTACCTTCATACCTACTCTTGCAACTTCTTCCAAGTTCTCATCTTCTTCCTTGACTACATTGGTTGTTTTATCAATGCGGATAATAAGCTTGCCTCTTGAGAATTCCTATGCTCAAGAGCATCTTCTCACTAATGGACTCATTTATATGAAACAGTTAAAGATTGATATTGTTATCGTTCATCTCCTCTTCTATTTTGGGAATGGCTTTAACAAATTTAGCAATTTTTATAATATAATGTGCCGTTATAAATGCATTAGATCTGTCATCATACTAATCTACCTATTAAGCAACATCTAAGGAGTGTCAACCTTTTTCTTATTGACCATGCACCAAAGAAAGAATGTCTTAGTTGGTACACTTCCCATTTGATTGTACCTTGCCATTTATTTTCCATACAATGAAATAATGGATAATCCATAAAGTCTAACTCTTAATTTTAAATGCCTTGTTATTGTTGATGTTGTAGTTTAAGCTTCCATCAATGATTGATTTCTAAAATTCACTAAACTAATATTGAAGATGGGTAACTATTGTGAGTACTTTTTACTTATGGCCTTTAGATAATTTGCCAAATCCCTCAGAATAACCTAAATTTGATGGAGCCTAGGTCTTAATCTTATTACATTCATCACCTGATATCTATAGATATACATATATATATATATATATATATATATATACATTCCATTATCAACCTTCTCTATTAGCTTATACCTTTCAAGATCATTCCAATCCAAGAATTTTCCTCCACTTATCCTTTTTTTGTCTATCCTTTTTCTTGAATCAATCTACTCATTTGTTTTTAGAATAATTTAGGCACATGTGCTTGCTAGATCTCCTTAGCAGTGTGCTATGTTTTTTGTTTAAAGTGTACCTTAGCTTTTCCATTATCTTCAACACTAGTTTTTGGCTTTTTGGAATAGGAGGAGTATATAAAGTCTCAATGGATTTTTGCCTCTAAGCATCTCAAAGAGAGGCTGAGCCTTCCTCTAAGCTTGAGCTTGAATTTGGTTGAGGATTCTTCACGGTGGTTCTCTTGTAACACTTAATAGATAGAGTTTTAAGAGCATTGATTTTTGAGTTTAAGATTAGAGGAAGTTTAAGGGTTCTTATAGAGTTCCTAGGATTGATTTAGTGTGTGAGAGGAGTGAAATTTATAGATAGAAAGCTTGAGAGAGAGAGAGAAAGAATTCCAAAGTAAGTTTAAAAGTAGAGTATAATGGCTATGTATATAATGCCTATAAAATATGACTGTTAGGCTTGTCAACAAGCGTTTCAAATTCTTTAATAACCATTAGACATAGCTGTTGAGCTAGATAAAGTGAGGTATCAATCATACCTCCATATATATTTTGATATATTTTCTTACCATTTTCATTGATATCAAGCTTTGTGTTTGTTCTCATTAGTGTCTTACGTGACATGCTTATGTTCATGCCAAATCTCTTGAGCAATCCATTAGTGTATTTAGCTTGATTGATGAAAATTCCTTTCGTTCCCAATTTGGTTTGCAAACTAAAAAAGAATTTGAGCTTTCTCATCATGCTTATTTCAAATTCACTTTTCATTACTTTTGAGAAATCTTCACATAAACAAACATTAGTAGCACTAAATATAATATCTTCTACATAAATTTGTACAATTAGGATATCCTCTTTATGCTTCTTAGTGAATAATGTTGTGTCTATTAAAACTTTTGAGAACCTTTTCTTTACTCAATCTCTCATTCTAAGCCTTTAGAGGTTGTTTAGGGTTATATAATGCTTTGTGAGTTTGTAGACATGATTTAGATGTTCATGGTTTTCAAAATCAGGAGGTTATTCCACATACACTTCCTATAAACCCATTTAAGAATGTGCTTTTAACATCCATTTGGAAAAGTTTAAAATCCATGTCTACATCAAATGCAAACAATATTCTAATTACTTCTAACCTTGCAATAGGGGCAAAGGTTTCATCATAATATGTACCTTCTTCTTAGTTATAACCTTTGGCTACCAACTAAGCCTTTAGTTTTAAGTCATTTACCTTATTTCTGAAGACCCATTTTTTCCAATAATGCAATAATCTTTAGGTCTTGGAACCAAGGTTTATACCTTGTTCCTTCATATTGATTGAGGTCTTCTAACATACCAAAAACCTAATGCTTATCCTTAAGAACCTCATATATATTCTTAGGTTCTGTAAGAGATACAAAAGCAAGATTATTGCATGTATTCCTTAATGATGTTCTAATTGTTACTTGATTAAAAGGATCACCTACAATGAGTTCCTTTCAATGATCTTTCTTATATATCTAATCATTCTTAAGCTGATTATGCTCTATACTTAGAATGGTAGGAGGTGGAATCTCATTTGTGTCATCATCTTTCTTTTGTTGCTTCTCTACATCCTTATCATTATCTCTAATGTTTAACTCATCCATAGGACCTACAAGATTATCAACATCTCATTTTCTTGAAGAAGTTCAATTAGATTAGTCAAATGCTGCATGCATTGACTTCTACTATAAGAGTTCTCTTGTTAAACACTCACTAGTTGTAGAATAATCCAAAAAGATGTCTTCATCATATTTTTAGAGTCAAAATTTCAAGATTGTCTTAAACATTTAGAATGAAACATTTACAACTAAAGACTTTAAAATATAAAATTATGGATCTACAAATCATAAGAAGTTTTCTTCAAGATAGGTCTTACTAGAACTCAATTCAAAACATCTCAATTCAAAACATAGTATGAATTGTTAATAGTTTCTACCTAAAGATATTTTGGTAACTTATTTAACATGGTTCTTGCCATCTCTTGAAGAATTCTATTCTTTTTTTTTTATCACACTATTTTATTATGGACTTTAATATGTTGAAAAGTTATATGAAATACCATATTCATCATAAAAACTTTAAAACTTAGCATTTTCAAATTCACAACCATGGTCACTCTTACTACATGTAATTTTCAAATACTCTTGGTTTTGAATTCTTTTATATTTAAATACATTAGAACCCAACTATATGTACTATGACAAATGCATAACATATGCCTTCTAAGCTAGTAGTCCTTATAGGACTAAAAAGATTCATTTATAATAATTATAGAGGTCTTATAGAACTTATCTTGTTTTTAGCTTTGAAAGAATACTTGACTTTTTTTTTTTTTTTTACCTCTTTGACATGCATCACAGATTCCTTAATTAGTGAACTTGCTCCTTAGAAGTCCTTGCACTAAGTTCCTTTTCTTTAGTTTATTGATTAGCTCCATGTTTGCATGTCCTAGCCTCCTATGTCATGTTTTACCTTTATCTACTATTGTAACTAAAGACTTGACATTATGGCTAGTAAAAAATTCAAAAAAATAATATAAATGTGTTGCACTCTTCCACCAATAAATAAAAGCTTTTTATCACTCATTCTTGACATATAACAACTTAAACCTTTGTGACACAATTGACTTACACTAAGAAGTTTACGTTTGAGACTATCAACTAAAAGAACCTTGTCAAAGATTAATAAATCAACATTCTAACCTACTTTACTACCACTTACTATCTTTGCCTTGCCATTACCTCCATAAGAGACATTCCTAAGTCCTTCAATCTTCTCAAGTTTGGTGAAGAACTTGATATCAGTTATCATATGCTTAGGACATCCATTATTAAGGTACCATTCATCTTTTTCCACTTTGGATTGCACGTACACCTATAAGACAAATAAATCATTAATTATTAGGTACCTAAATTTTTTTTGGGTTCTAAAGGTTTAGGTCTTCTTAACTTCTCATCATGCCTTTTGGTGAGGTAATGATATGTAATGTGGCCATACATGCCATAATAATAGCATTCATAATCAAAATATGATGGATTATTGGCTCTAGGAATGATATGCATAAATTGTTTCTTATGTGTGTGCCTCTTTCGTGTAGTAAGCCTTGGTGTGGGCCATTTAAAAGTGTATCATTAGCTTTCAAGATGTTAGATGTGTCCATTCTTTTGGACTCTTCAAAGAGGCATGCACATATAAGTGCTCTTAGGCACATTTTGGTGGAAATCTAGGTGCATATTATATATATATGCCTTCTACCTTTTAGGGCTATTCAATTGGTACATAAATGAATGGTTATTTCTAATGGGAGTAGGTCTCTTATAAGAGGATTTTGGCTTTCCTATATTTGTCTTGGCATTTTAGTTTACCTTTGGGGAACTGGATGTCCTTATGTCTTTGGCTCTAAAAAATGTGGTTTGAGAGGTAGAAGGAGTTAAGGAAGAGGAAGCAATGTATCTTAACCATGTTTTATGCAAGGGCTCCTTTAGACTTTTAGAATGGATTCCAATTTTTCCTTTTTTTTTAAGAATTTAAAAATATTCTCTTTGATTCTATTGTTTTTAACCTTAAGTGACTCTACCTCTTTGGTGAAAGAGTAAAGATTCTTAAGAGAATGTTTTAATGCCTTGTTCTATTTTAAAGAGAGGAGAAGGATGAATTAAAAGAGTCATAGCTCTTAGTAAACTTAGGAATGTGGTTATAAAGATTTTCTATGAATCAAATGGATTTACCTCATATTCATTAGCACTCTCACTTCCTCCATCACTTGAAGAGGTGCATGGTTCATTTTCTATGGCCACAAAGCTGCGGCTGGCAATTCCTTTCTCATCATTTGAGTTCCCAACTTTTGAATCACTAGTGCCATTTTAGGTTGCCTTAAGTGCCTTTTTCCCTTCATTGAACAATGTGAGCTCCTCGATTTTGTAATTATGCTCGAATGAATGGAATCTTGCTTATGACTCCTAACCTTTTATCAACCATGGTGGGGTTAAGAGGATAAGGTTCATATATTGATACAACCACATCATGTGTTTAGATAATTGGGGATCCTTCTTTAGGTGTCCCGATGCTCAAAACCCTTATGAAAAGTCAAATAGTCAATAGAAGACCAAAACGAGGTAATACTTTGGCACCACTCCTAAATTTGAATGGAGTCATCACCCAAATTTGGTTAAGGCAAAATTCTAAGTGAGGATAGATTATGAGGCCTAATCAATCTTCACCCCATCAGAGATTGAGTTTGAGAATTAGATACAATATGGGGAAGTAGTCACCCCTAAATCGCCTAGATTTATGGATTGAGCCTTTGGATGTCGCTGGTTCACAGTTATAATTTTAGCCATATTGTTTAGTTAGTCCATATTAGATGGCTTTAAAATATTCATCTAATGCATTTCAAGCCATTGACATCATTCAAATATCATAGTCATTCTCCATGTCATGAGGGGTACATATGCAAGCATAATTGGGGTTTACATGAAATGAAAAACTCCAAGCAAGGATGCCTCCATCCAAGCCCAATATCCCTTAACACCGGTTATGAGCTGCTCCCCTAGCTACCTATTTAAAACTCAACGATCCAAAACATATATTTAGGAGGATCTTTGCGCACTATATGTGGTCAGAACCCTCCCTCCACAGATGTTCATGCTTTATTAAGTACCATTCATGTATCGAGGGACCAATTAGCAACCATTGCTTCTGGGATTGTCTTTTAGCCTCCAGTAGCTCAAGGCTCTATGTACCTTCGAGCCCTTTCTAGCTAAGTTGGAGCTACAAGAGAAAAACAACCATTATAAGTATCCTAACAACTATAAATATCATAAAAAAAAACTAACAATTTAATCTTTCTTTATAGGAAAAACATACTTGATCAATCTTGAGCCCTTTTAGGTAGCACACTTAATGTTGAGCGACATCTCGAAATGGTAGGTGCTACTCCAATACTAAAAGCACTGGTAGCCAAGGTCTATTTTTAGTAGGGTTTGCTACCTTCGATCAACTCTAACTCGATTGTCCAACCCTGTCAACATAAATTATTTGCAAATCAAGAGGCATAAGTAGAAAGGGGATAGAAAAGTGAATTTAAATAACACATACCTTGAATACTTACAACAACTATTAAGGTATTATAACTGTTTACAACATCAATCTAGGAACTTATATCATAATAACTATTGAGGTGTTATAACTTTTGACAACATCAATCTAGGAACTTATATAAATGTGCCAATATGGTCAAGGCCTAATTAAAGTAGCTTGCCAATTAGAAGTCCTCTAGTAATTACATCAGATAGATCTTTTTTATGTCCCTTAGATTGGAGAAGAGCATCCTCATCAATCATAATGACATCAAGTAGATCTTTTTTGTATCCCTTAGATTGGAGAAGAGCATCCTCATCAAGCTGTACAGGAGGAAGCATCACACTGCTTAGTCAATCACCTTAGACGGTTCTAATCGATGACCTTGACAGTGCCATTTATGATACTTAAGCACTGAAGGAGTTCTTCCTCTTTAGGTTAGGAGCAAATCTTAGCAGCCTCCTAATGCAATCTCCCTATAGCATAGGATGATACACACTGGCATTAGTAGGGAGAGGGATAGCAAAACAACTAATCCCTATTAGGCAAGTGAAGTCAATGAGCATAAATGTGATCCCACCGATATAGGGCAGATGGAATGTGTGTATCATGTCCGTCTAGTGCTTAATCAGTGCTTGCATTACTATACCATCATTAAGAGGAGGTTGTCCATGCAACATTCAATAAAAATGAAAAGAGCCAAGTCTACTCGATCCTAGCACATGCCTGCAGCGGATGCTGAAACCAAACACCTATAAGAATGATAGTCTAACTTCTCTTATGGAAGGTGATGTCACCTTTTAAAAGAAAAGGATCAAGAAAAAAGCAATCACATGCAAATCAAACAAAATACATCACAGACTAAAAAAAGAAAGAGTAGTTACCACCTGTAATTCAAAAGGCAACATAAACTAATAAAAGTGGGAGATAAGAGGGCATTACAATGCATGCAAGGATAAAAATAAAAAATTATGACATTGTAAGATTTAGGAATGCACAAGAAATAAGCTAAGAATAAAAAGAAAGAAATATCATGGCAACCTAATAAATTCTTAAAAAAGTATCTCAATAAAAACCTAAAGGTATTCATTTATGTATTTCCCATGCTTTCAGCTTGGAGAAGCATTTAACATCCTGAGATATCCCTAAGTGTCAAGGATTCTCATCTTAATGGGCTTAAGATGAATCAAGTACATTTTCCTACAAACAGATGAAATTGTTAGTTTTTTTTTTTTTATGATATGTGTGGTTAGGATATTTACAGTGGTTGATTTCTCTTATAACTCTAACTTGGCTAGGAGGGGCTTGAGGGTACATAGAGCCCTAAGTTGGTGGAGGCTAAGAGATGCTCCTATAAGAATTAGTTGCTAGTTAGACCCTTGATACATAGGTGATACTTGAGAGAGCGTGTCCTTTTATGAAGGGAGGTTTAGACGCATGCTCAGTGCATAAGTATCCTGCCAAACATATGTTTTAAGGTGTTGACCTTAAGGATGAGGTATTAAATTAGGCTTAAACATGTAACCAGGGGAGGAACTCATAGTTGGTGTTATGGGCTATTGACCTTGGATAAAGGCATCCTTGCTGAAGAGAGATTCATATGTCTATTGTGTGTATCTAGTCATACTTGTAGTTTGAGCTTATGCAGGTATAGTGTTGAGAAGAGAAGCTTATGGCATGAGGATATGATTAGAGAGGGTACCTTATGAGCTGACTCCAATAGAAGGGAATAACAAATGGACCCAAAAAGTTGACACATTAGGATCAAAGCATATGATGATAATGAGTTGGATCCATTCTAGACGGTATGGTGAAGACTTATTGCTCCTTCTTTATGGGTTTACTAATGGTACTAGAGTTGAATTGATCCTTCTGCTTCTTTGAGCCTGCTACGACTATTCATGTAGGTTCCTTCATCTCTTATTGCTTTATACTTTTATTCTTTTATGCACTTAGTGATATGATATTGGTCGCATATAAGTTCCTCGAGTCTAGGTCAAATGCTTGGTGGATCTTGTTGTGTTAAAGTAAATGCTTGCCAAACAAATGTGTAGGATGTAGGTAAGTAAAATGTGTATATATGTTTACATGTTTATATGTGCTAATGTGTGTGTGTCCTAACCACCCTTACCTTTTGTTTGTTATAGGAGGAGATCCAATAAAAAGATTAAGAGCTTCGAGAGGTATGCACTAAGTTAGAAAAGCTTCAAGCTAGTTTGTAGTTGTCTAGAGCTAAGGACTTGGAGGAGGAAGAAGGGCCTTTTAAGGATGAGGACCACTAGGCTCATTGTTGGGTGCCTACCCCTTACTTTTTACTTCTTTTATTACTTTAATTGTAGTGAATTATAGGAATCTTAAAGACATTCATTTGGATTGCAATATGATATGGGCATGTTTTACCTCCCTTTTATTTTTGCCACATTTTGGATTGCTTAGGTTATTTTAAGCCTTGGTCCCTTAATTTTGTAGCTTGAATATGGGCATGACTTTTGCCCCCTCTTTAAGTGTTGAATGCTACTTCAACATTAAAAGTGAAGGTAGTAGTACTCCATATTACACAAATTGTTGCTACCCTCTACTAGTCTGAGCTCGATCACCCAAACCTGTCAAAGGAGATATATATATATATATATATATATATATGGATTCTTGATTATTATTGACTTATTAAATGTTAATTGACATCCCAAAATTTTTGCTTATGATGAGACATAAGGCTTGAAGGATGTCTAACACCTTATTTGTATTGAGTTAGATATTGATGTTGTAATAAGCTTATGATCACTCCTTGTGTAAATGAGTTTTAATTGCAAAGATAATTGATGTTGTTTGAGTTCCTTTATATTATTTGAGTTCTTAAATTTGGTTTAGTATTAACACCTTGAGGTTTAGAGTTATATTTAAGTTGTGAAGGATGGCTTACATCCTAGTTAGGAAGGAGTTAAGTATGGATGTCATAATGGTCAAATGGATGGATTTTATGAAGTCATTATGCGAATGAATTATGTTTATAAGGAGAATTTATGTTAAATTGAGTTTCTTGATATTGTTTGACACTCTAGATCTTATTATTAGTGTTATATATGAAAAAAGGAGATATTCTTCATTTAGTTAGGGTAAGATTATATATGATTGTCTTAATGAGTATATGGATGATTATAATGAGAAATGAGTATGTTGATGAATTTAGAAGTATAGATTGATAATTATGAAATGAGTTAAGGATTATAACTATAGATTACTACATAATTAAATGGTGATGTCAATGTTGATATTATGAAACAAATAAGAGAAAAATGGTGATAATGAGCTAAGTATAAAGGATCATAGTTAAGCTATAAGTTATAGATCATGAAAGTTATGTTTACATGTTTGATTATATTTAGGACTTTACTGTCCCTATATAAGGGCTTTCGCCATATTGTGCTATATGACATGATTATTTTATGTGTTTTATAGATGAGTTTGGGTAACTCTCCAAAT
Organism: Omphalea diandra; assembly: GCA_949677035.1. Taxonomy (NCBI): domain Eukaryota; kingdom Viridiplantae; phylum Streptophyta; class Magnoliopsida; order Malpighiales; family Euphorbiaceae; genus Omphalea; species Omphalea diandra. The sequence goes on from CATIWR010071687.1 coordinate 15,270, forward strand.
TTTAGATGTTATAATAATAATGTAATTTATGTATATGTTTAGGCATGTGTGGTCGAGATGATTAAGAATAAGTAAAGATAAAGCTAAGAACAAGTAAGGCTAAGGCGAAGAGATAGAGAAACAGAAAAGCTAAAGCAAGAGCTATGGCTAACAATGAAAGGTAAGGGATTTTAGTTATTTTTCATCATCTATAGCATACATGCATTAAGAGTTTAAATTTATAGGTCATAGTCAACTAAGATATGTATATATAAAAGTCATATGCATTTTTATGGATGAAATGAGATAACATGACATAAATGTTATATTTAAATTCCATGTGATGTGAGGGATTTTAATTACTTTTCATTATCTATTGCATATATGCATCATGAGTTTAATTGTAGAGGCTATAGTAGGCTAAGATACGTTAACATAAAAGTCATATGCATTTTTATGGATGAAATGAGATAATATACTATAAATATTATGTTTCAATGCCATATGATGTATGGGTAGTTTAGGGAAAAAAAAAGTGGGAATCCAAAGAGTCATATGCAAGGATTATAACCTATGTGAAATGAATGTAATGTTATACATGCATGACACAGTTGGTGAGGAAACTTCCCCGTGTAAGAGATAAGTAAAAGATATGATTGGTGAGGCAACTCCCGTGAGAGCACTATACTAGAGAGACAACTCCTCTTTATGAGAAAGATAAGTAAACCAAGCAAGGATTCCCGTGGACTTGACTATCCATATAGGTAATGTTTTACAATGTGAATGATATATGTAGATGATGTGCCATGCAGTTATAGATGCATTTATGTAAAGGAAAGTAAGCTTGCACATGGAAAATATAAAATTCTCATTGAGTTTCCCATAAAGAGCTCACATCCCACATATATTGATTGCTTTACACATTAAGCATATGATTAATGCTATGATCAAATGCTAGAGATTAAAGGTTATAAATGAATCATTTGATTTATGTTTTATATATCATATATTATGAAAGATTTGAACTTATGTGAAATGAATGTTATGTTATGCATGCATGACACAGTTGATCGAAAAACTCCCCTATGTAAGAGATAAGTAAAAGATATGACTAGTGAGGTAACTCCCCTAAGAGCACACGACTAGAAAGGCAACTCCTCTTTACGAGAAAGATAAGTAAATCAAGTAAGGATTCCTATGGACTTGACTATACATATATGTAAGGTTTTATTATGTAAATGATGTATGTAGAATGTAAATCATGTATGTAGATGATGTTTCATATAGTTGGAGATGTATTTATGTAAAAGCATGTGAGCATGCATATGGAAAATATAAAATTCTCACTGAGTTTCCCATAAGGAGCTCACACCCCACACACACATATTTTTTGACATTAAGCATAGGATTGATACTATGATCTAATGCTAGAGATTAAAAGCTATAGATAAAGGATTTTAGTTTATGTTATGTGCATCATATATTATTAAGGCATTACATTATTTCTTCATAGTTGCTTATAATAATGATGTATATATATAATTGAAAGAGTTATAGATGTAATAAGCAAATGTTAATTTATATCTTATATTCTTAGGAATATTTACAAATTCTTAAGTTATGAATAATGTGATATGTAAATCTCTAAGGTTAATATAATGTAAAATGCTTATGGCACATGATTAGTGGAAATGATGTTAAGGAATACTAAGATTTATGGACCATGTAAGATATATGTTGAATACTTATGATAATGAAAAAATGTAACGACCATTTTAATTTACAAAACTCATAACATTCATGTCCAAAATACATATGCATAAAGGTTTTATTCATTATACATACACAATCAAACATGTATTTAATGTACATATATCTTAACTAGGGTTCAAGGCTAGTGACTATAAACTGGTCCATATCTAGATGTATGTACATGACACAATGAGAGAGAGCATTGGAATTCAGTCGACAACCTGTGGTCCCTGTGTCTCAATACAAAACTCTAAGCACCAAATTATCCAATCCCTATTCTTCGATATTTGAAAAAATATAATTGGGATTTGGTGAGTCACGAATCAATGAATAAAAACACTAATTAGATTCTTATGTCACAACCAACAATCAAATATCATCAGGATACATTACAAGTATAACATTTGACTATGCAAGTGCAAGTGCAATAGATTAATTTTTTTTGTCGTGACCATGCAAGGCAAACATTGCTCCCTAGAATTCATGTGATTCAAGTGACATTTGATTTTGTTGGCCAGCATATAACAAGTGATTCATTTGATCAATAACATGTGCCAATGGGACCTATTAGTCCATCTTCCACGTGATTTGCAAGTGTTTGACAAGCCAATCATAACACCCTTTTAGTTCCATGTGCAAGCACTCATTCACAAATGATATACCAAGTAATCATTAAGAGCATATGATTCTCATTTGACTTGTATTCACATGTAAAATGTAACAATTCAATCATATATACAAGTAATAGAACATAATCATATCATAAAATTATCACACACACATATTGAATCTAATAATGATTTTTACTCACCTTTTGATGTGACCAACCTTTATGGTAGGTTTGGTTCTCTCTCTAGGGCTTCCTTAAAGTTTTGAGATCCTAATATTTGATACATACATGGTTATAAGTATGTCAAAATGATTATGAATGCTTGATCTGCAACTATGACATGATTCATGCAAGTGGACCTAGTGTTTATGCATATTTTCCTTATATGGTAGCCTAAGCTTACTACACTCTCACAGCAATAAATCTATATATACTTATCCAAATTACTTGATTCCTTTTTTTTAAAACAAACTAAACATATAATGATACAACATATTCAAATTCCAAGCCAATATCAGACACACAGAAAATGTGGTGAATTTTTAAAGTTTTCCCTATTGCAATGTCATCTCAGTCTGAGTAGGTATTATATTCTTGGGTGTAACTCAAATTGTACAAATCCAATTGCAATAATAATCTACCAACAGTTACAAAACATATAGAAGCTAATTCCACCTCGTTTGTAACACCTTAAAACCCCCAATCTTAAAGACGCTACAAAGATTGATCATTACCTTTATAAGTCTAGATTTTATATTCAACTAAGAACACAAGAAATCAAAGTATAAACTTGCCTTAAACTCAATATCATTCATCAAAGATAATGTAAATTCAAAATACACAAATATGGATTTTAAATAGCCATCAAAAGTGAAGTTTCCTATATATAAAAGGTCTTACTTTCCTATTCAAAGTTATATCTAAGTATGAAACTCATTCTAGACAAAAAAAAATCCTAACTAATTAGCAAGCAAACAACTTAAAAAAACTAATAAATAAAAAAGTCTCATTTTTCCTTAAGACTCATGGTCATGCGTATGTGTGATTTTATTGGACTAGGTTAGTCAAACCTAGGTTAAAATTCTCTTTTGATTTTGATAATATAGATTGAAAGGTTCTAATGCCTTTTTTTAAATGTTGTTCTTACAAAAAATAATTTAGGAATTCAGTGGAAATCAAATGGAAGAGACATTCTCTAAGTCTTAAAATCATTCTTTATCCACTAAATGTTTGGGAACCAAAGCCTCCAATTTGATTTACAGTCTAATTCATAGTGGGGTTAGAACCATGTCATTAAAAAAATCTTTAAAAACTCTCTAACAGTCACCCTAAAAGCTAGTTGAGGCATGCTATATGTCTAAAGAGATATTAAGACATTTAAAAATCACAACTGTGATTATGTGGCACCACCATGACACGTTTTCAAGTTGGAACAAAAAATGGGGGTTTTTTTTTATGGTGCAGTTTGTGTTCCTCTATTCCAAAGCCATTTTGGATTGCAATCACAACTAGAAGATTATGACCAAGACTCTTGTAATTAATAAAGGGTTATGATTGGTAGTTTTGAAAAACTAATAACCAAATGCTAAGTGTCATTAGTAGCTAGACATATTTGAAGATCTAAATGGTGAATGAGCAATTCTCAATGCTAAATGCAATTATGATCGTTATTTCCTATCTCATTAGTGATTTGAATTTGACACACATTTAATATAAGAATGTCTACCATAACTTAGAGATTTTCTTATAGTTTCCTTAATAACAACTTTTTGGTGGTTAGAACAGATAAATACTCCACCAAATGGCCTTGAATAATAAGGATAACAATTTATTATAACCAAACTCTTATAAATTAAATTTCAACACTTTTACTCTTTATTGCTTTGTACTTTGGTTATTGAGTGACATTGATTGTTTATGTAAGATTAAGTATAAGTTTAAAACATTTGGGAAATGGGTTTAGAGAGAGCCTCAGTGATTAAAACTCTTATAAGGTTATACGTGAGCCTTAAACATGTGCAATTTGGGTTTGGTGTGAGCTTAAACACTAAGTTTAATGTGAGCTTATGAATTAAAAAGTGGATGTAAGGTTTGTGAACACCTAAAGAACTATAAATCTCTTATGTCGATTCTTTCCTCTCCTTTCAGTTTCACAATCTTTAATTTATGTGTATTCCCTCCAAACTTATAAACTTGCTACCAATTCAACCCCTTTCTTAGTGCACAAGGGCTAATAAGTGTTATCAGAGCTCGAGTCTTAAAACTTATCTTAATTGCTTAAGAAAAAATTATGGCATAAGAAAGAATCTGCTCTCACCTTAACCCATACTTCTGTGGATCCAACCATGCTCATTGATAGAGTAGGATAGAGATCTATCTTGTTAGTGATGTTGTGGATCTTTAGGACATTGTACTAAAGGAATGAAAGCCTCTTACAAAGATAGTAAATGGAAATAAGAACTAATCCCATGAAAAAAAAGGGATCAAACACATAGAAAAGAAAATGGAAGAGATAAAAAGGTAGTAACGATTATACTAAGCTCTCTCTCAAGGGATGAATGTAGGAGAGTGAAACATTATCATACCACTCATGGAATATGGAAAGCATTGGAAAACTACCATTAAGTTATAACATTAGTGAAGTCAAAGAAAGTTGACCAAATATGAACTTCTGATGAGGAAAGAAAATGAAAGCATCATTAAAGTGGCAAATAGGAGGGAGTGTTTAATTCATTTGTAAGTGACCAAAATTTGGAATAAATGATATCAAGTATAGAGATAATGAAAGAGATATCATCTCCCACTTAAAGGTTGAAAGGTTAAAGAGTTGTTCAAAGGTGATAAAATAAGGGTCCCTAAAAGCCCAAAAAACTAACCCGTACTCACCTGCCTTTAATTCAACTCTTTTACTCAAGGCGATCATACACAAACTCCTTGATGATTTCTTCGTATCTAGGTTCATCTTAAAAGATAAACTCGTTCCAGCCTAAGTTTGATAGGAAGGTGTGAATTTCATCCTTGATTCCAAAGGACTCAAGGAGAAAAGTAAAGGGAATCTTGTTGGGTTGGATTATTTTGTTAGAGTTGGTTTTATATTAGTCTTTCTCCTATTTTGTTGTCCCTTTCATCAAACGAAGGGCAGGAGGGCCAGAAGGTTGGGCTATGCCCTTTCCTTTTTCTGCTCTAAAAAGCTTCTTGGGTATCATTGAAGTTTGGAGAAATTAATAGGTTTAAGAAAAGAAAGTAGAGATAGATGAAGAAAATAGATAAAAGTGAAATAAAGGGGTGTTGGAATGGTTTAAAGAGGCAAAAATATGATGAAAAATGGTAATGATTGGTAAAGTTTGCATTAAATGAGGGAGTGGCATTGGTTGACAATCAAATCAATCAATGTTTGACAGTTACTCTAATTCGCAATAACGAACCTCAGGTTGCGATCTTTAATTACAAAATTTATGAGCAACGATTAAGAATTCCTTGGAAACCAAAGGAGTTAATGGTGAAAACTTTTGAGTTTTGAAAAAATTAGAGGTGGTGATCTAAAGTCATGATAACAAATTAGAAGTGCGACAAAAAGTTAATGGAAGCCTGTAAATTGCAACCGCAATTATTCAAAACAACAAACTCAATAAAGAATATTCTATGAGATCTGTTTTTCACCCTAGGGAACTTCCATCAAGCATTCTTAACTCCTTCCTAATGAAGTTCATCCTTTCTTCATTAAAGGGTTTAGTGAAAATATCTGCAAGTTGATGATTGGTGTCAATAAACTCTAACACCACATCACTATTTTGGATATAATCTCTAAGAAAATGACGTCTAATGTAAATGCATTTGCTCCTAGAATATTGGATGGAATTCTTGGAAAGATTTATTACACTTGTATTATCACATTTGATGGGAATGTGATCAACAACTTTACCACAATCTCTAAGTTATTATTTCATCCAAAAAACTTAGGTGCAGCAACAACTCACCACTTCATATTCTACCTCTATGGTGGATAAGGCAATTGAAACTTGTTTCTTACTAAACCAATAAACTAAGCATTCTTTTATAAATTGGTAAGTTCCAAAAATTATCTTTCTATCTAATAAGCTACCAACATAATCCGCATCTGAATACCTTAAAAGACTAAGAGAAAAATTCCTAGGATGCCATAAACTTAAGTGTAATGTGCCACATAAATATTTAAAAATCTTTTTAACAACATTTAAATGAGATTTCATAGCTCATTATTGAAACCTGACACACATGCATACACTAAACATAATGTCGGGTCTAAAGGCAGTGAGATAGAGAAAAGAACCAATCATACCTCTATACCTCTTTTCATCAATTGGCTTACCTAATTCATCTTTGTCTAGCTTGATGTAGCACTCATTGGTGCCTTTGCTACTTTACATCCATCTATGCCAAATTTCTTAAGTAGATCCTTTGTGTACTTAGCTTGGTTGATGAAGATGCCTCTTTGGTTTGCTTGATTTATAGACCAAGAATGAACTTGAGCTCTCCCATCATGCACATCTCAAATTCCTTAGTCAGACTCTTAGAAAAATCCTCATAATGAGATTCATTAATAAAATCGAATATAATATCATTAATAAATATTTATACAATGTGTGTGTCTTAATTATGCTTTTTGATAAATAAAGTAGTATTAACCTTTCCTTTTTCAAAATCATTTTGAAAAAGAAATGAGTTAAGTCTTTCATACTATGCTTTTAAAGCTTGTTTCAAACCATATAAGGCTTTAGTTAATTTATAAACATGATTAGGAAAAATGTGAGATTCAAAACCAGGAAGTTGTTCAACATAAACTTCCTCCTCAATAAGACCATTTAAAAATTCACTTGTGACATCTATTTGAAAAAGTTTAAAGTTCATGTGACATGCAAAAGCTAAGAGAATCCTAATGGCCTCTATTCTTACTACTAGGGCATAGGTTACATCATAATCAATGCCTTCCTTTTAGTTATACCCCTTTACAACCAATCTAGCTTTGTTTCTAGTACTGAAATGTTGCTCATCTAACTTATTCCTAAACACCTACTTGCATCCTACAATAGGGTGTTCCTTAGGTCTAGGAACAAGTTCTCGTACTTTATTTCTCTCAAATTGGTTGAGTTCGTATTGCATGGCAATCACCCAACCCTCATCATCAAAAGCCTCATCAATTGATTTTGGCTCAAATTGAGAAATAAAAGCAAGATTATTATCTAATCCATGAAGTTAAGATCTAGTACTTACTCCTTTAGATGTAACACCAATAATTAGATCCTTTTGGTGATATTTGAAGAATCTCTAATCCTTGGGAAGATCTTGACCTGGAATTTCTACTTGTTTTGGTTAAGATTCCTTTTCTTATTTTGATGAATTGTTTTCATCAAGGTCTATAACCATTTCTCTTAAAGTTGACTCTAACTCCATTTTCTCAAAGTCACATGCAAGACTATCAATAAAAGAACCTTTCCCAAGGTTAAGTTTACTAGATTCATCAAATACAATGTTCATTGACTCTTTAACAACCATAGTACTTTTATTGAAAACCCTTACTAGAGGTGGAATAACTCAGAAAAATACCTTCATTTATCTTAGAATCAAAATTTCTAAGGTTATCCTTAGTATTTAAGATGTAACATTTGTACCTAAAAACTCTTAAGTATGAAGTCTTAGGTTTCTACCATTCCAAAGTTCATAAGAACTTTTGTTGAGAATGTTGAAAACACAATTAGGAATATAATAAGAATAATTGATGGCTTCAGCCAACAGTAATTAGGCAAAGAATACTCATTGAGCATGGTTCTAGCCATCTCTACTAATTTTTTATTTTTCCTTTCTACAACACCATTTTGTTATGGTGTTTTAGGAGTTTAAAAGTTATGAGAAATTAGTAAGTTTCAAAAGATTCATTTTGAAATGAAGTTTCCATGGTCACTTCTTATAGATGAAATGAAGTAACCTTTTTCATTTTGAACTCTTCTTGCAAAACTATTAAATACATCAAAAGTATTATTCTTATGAGCTAGAAAGGACACCTAAGTAAGCCTAAACTAATCATCAACTAGGACAAATGCATAATACTTTCCACCTAAACTAGCACTCTTAACAGGTCTAACCAAGTCCATATGGATAAGTTAAAGAGGTCTAGATGTACTTACAACATTTTTTGCTTTGAATGACAATTGATGTTGCTTCCTCATTTGGCATGGTCCACATGTCTCATACTTTGAGAATTTTAGCTTGGGAACACCTTCCACTAGCTCTCCTTTTGATAGGCTTTCTAGGAGCTCTATGCTAGCATAACCAAGCCTTCTATGCCAAAGTCAAGCCTCATTGCTAAGGGACACAAGACACTTGAAATATTGGTTAGCTAAATTGTCTAAGTCAATTAAGTAGGTATTGCCCTCATTTTACTCTTGAAGATTACATTTTTATCCACCAAAGTTGTAACTCGACACTTTCTAGGGTCAAAGCTGACTTTGTTACATTTATCACATAATTGACTTACATTAAGTAAATTGTGTTGTAAACCATCCACTAGAAGAACATTATTAATAAGAGAAGAACCATTCTTACCAAGTGTTCCAATGTCAATTACCTTAACCATGACATTTTTTCGAAAAGTGACATTGCCACATTCCTTCTCTTTTATGGCTATGAATAGCTTTTTATTACTCGTCATATGCTTTAAGCACCCACTATCCACATTCTAATTATTGTTTTCATTAGTGGCTGCCATACAATCCTACACAACACAAACAAATCACTTTTGTTTAGGTACACCAGCATACTTGGGTCTTAGGGGTTAGCCCTTGAAGGGTCTTTTAATTTAAAGTGAGCCTCATTAATATAACAAAAGATGTTTATATGACCAAAACTTCATACAATAATGACATTAGAGTTAGACTTGTAAGTTTTTCTCCTATGCATAACTTCAATATGAGTAGGGGGCCTTCTCATACTATGATGATGTAAGTGTGAGCATGTGCATGAAAGATTAGGAGTAGAAGATAATTTTTTATGTGTGTTAGGGTGAGCATGTTTCTTAGTGTAGATGAATGTATAATTAGCCTTTTTAGGCTTAGACTTTAGGCTTTAATGTGCCTTTCCTTTGCCTTTGGGCTTTAGTGGCCTGGTGTTATAAGCACTCTTCCTCCTAATTACCTCAACACTAGACGTTTGAGGTGCTGAAGCTCTAATCAAAGTAGTGAGAGGGGGTGTAGATGATGAGGAGGCTCCATTGAAGCCAACACCATGTCTTACTAGGGGAGGTCTTTGAGATATAATTAATGTATCTAAAACTTCCTTCCCTTTGTGAAACTTAGAAATGGAATTTCTAAGCTCAATTACCTCTCCTTTTAAGGTATCATTTTCCTTTCTCAAGGAATTTAGAGAGGAAGAAGATTTAGTAAGACTTTTAACAGATTTTTTGAGTTCTTCATTTGAAGTCCTTAACTCACGTACAAGCTCATTTAATGAGTTAAACTCATTTCCCAAATTTGAGCATTTCTTTTGTAAGTTTTCATTTGTGAATTATATTTATCACATATAAAAGTAAGAGCTTTTAAGAGCTCATCAAATGTATCATAATTTTTACTAAAATGGGGTGAAGAACTTACCTCATTAGAAGAGTCACGTTGTACCATGAAAAACATATATTTGCCACTTCCTTATCTTCATTCTCCATACTAAAGCTATCATCAGCTTGGGGCAATCATATTTGATGTCGCCTTGCTTGCGACACTCATAGTATGTTACTTCACTCTTCTTTTCTTTAAGGTTAGGAGATGTGTTCATGAAATCTCTTCTATCTTTTCTTCTTCTTATAAGCTCCTTGGTCCTTCTAAAAAGCATTGCTAGCTCCTCTTTTTTCCATTATCATCATCATTTAAGACAAATTGTACTTCTTTATCTTTAGATGAGGATTTGAGAGCTAAAGTCTTCTTCTCTATTTTGTCATTCTTATCCCCTTACCCTCTCATCTTTTTCATCTCCTCATCCTTTTTTAAGGCTAGCTCATGACTGAGAAGCTTGCCCATAAGGACATATGCTGGCACTTTTCTAATTTATGGATTTGACTCTTGAATACTACATACCCTGACACTAAACTTTTCAAGGGGTAAGGATTTAAGTATTTTGGTGCTTACCTCATGATTGGTGAATATTCTTCCAAATTTCTTCATGTTTGTAACGATGGACAAAAGTTTATTCATCATATTGATGATGTTTTCATTGTCTGTCAATAGGAATAACTCTTATTCTATCACATACATCCCTAGTCTGTTGGATTTCACCAAGGTTATGCCTTCATGGACAGTGAGGCAATGTTGAACTCTTCCTATTTCTTACCTCAACAATGAACTAAGGAGGATTGTTATTGCTCTTCTGTTCCTCCCATTTGATTTTCTATGAGCATTCATCCTTTCCTCTATTGGGATTAATTCTTCATTTCCATCAATAACCTTAGTAAGAGGCTTCCACTTTTTTGCTATAATATCCCAAAGATCCACCAAATCGTTGTTCAAATATATCTTCATTTTATACTTTTAATGTTTATAGTCGGATCCATCGAAGTATCGTTTGAAATAGGTGTGGATTTCTTCTTTTGCCATTCGTCTTTACTCAATCAATTAAGGGTTTTAATGAGACCTTGTTTTGATTCCACTTTTTGGTCCTTGACCATTAAGAAGGGGGTTGAATTGGTGAGACTTTAAAAAATTTAGAGGGATGATAATGAATTTGGAGATTGGAAGAGTAGGAGAAGACATGAACTCAAAATATTTTACAATGGTTCGAGTGTTAATGAACTATGCGCTCACTAACTAATTCTTCACATTTGGGTGTTCTACTGTCACTAAATCGTGTTTCCAATCCCACACCAAACTTATCCACTTTGTGTTTTCTGACCCACACACAACCTTACAACTTGTGTTTTAAGGCTCACACAAAAACTTTTTAAGTATTTTCCCAAAGGCCCACACCAAACCTATACAAGAGTTTTATAAATAGGCTAACTTTTAAACCCAATAGCAATGGTTTTTAATTCCTACACCTAATAATATTATTGGAAACCTATGTCAACACTCTCTTTTGATATTGACAATATAGATTGAAAGGTTCTAATGTCAAATTTAAGTGTTGTTTTTACAAATATTAAGATAGAATCTTATTGAAAGTTGAATAGGAGTGATTAGAAGCAAAAAACTCAAAGCATGACAATCTGCCCTCAAAATTAGTGACCGCGATTTCAGTAGCGATCGCGAATTTTGAAAAGTGTTATTGAGATTTAAAACTCACGACCACTAATTTTGAAAAGTGTTGTTGAGATTCAAAAGTCGAGACCGCAAATTTAAGTAGCGACTGCGAATTGGTGAAAAAACATTTCCATGTTAGATTGAAGATTTCGCGATGACCATCGCATCCAAAGAAAAAAAATAACGACTAAAAATTTATGTAGCAACTTCAAATTTTGAGATTCGTTACAAAGATCCAACGACTAGTTCTTGAAAAGACCAATGGTTTTATGCCATGTGAACTAGTCGTTATACACAGTCTAAAAATAACGATCGCGAAATTCATTTGACAAACATTTAATGCATGATATGTCTAGCACAACTTAGAGATTTACACATAGTTTATTTGTAACGTTTCTTTGGTTGTTGTTGCCTATAAATACACCACCAAACGGACTTGAATGCAAAAGGACAACCATTAATGCTTACAAAGTTAATTCTCACAACTTTAATTCTTTATTTCTTTATACACAGTTTGGTGTGAGTTTTAAACACCTAGGGGTTAGGTTTGAGAGTGAGCCCTTACATATAAAACTCTTATTTAGGTTTGAGAGTGAGCCTTAGAAAACTATTTTATAGGTTAAGTGTTAACCTTGGAAAAACACTTGTAAGGTTTGGTGTGAGCCTAAAACACTAGGTTGAGTGTGATTTTGGGAAAACACTTATAAGGTTTGGTGTGAGTCCAAACACTAAGATGAGTGTGAGCTTATGAAACACTGGTGACTTAGTGAAATACCTAATTGGTATATTGGGGAGTGGTTATAGGGTTGATTAATATCTGAACTACTATAAAACTCTTATGATCATCCTTCTTCTACTCCTTTCTTTAATCTTTTAATTGTGTGTGGTTCCTTCAAAGTTCAAATTTGCCGCCAATTCAACCCCTCTTTCTTGGTGCACTAGGGCCAATAAATATCAACTCATATACAAGAAATAAAATTGTAAGAGTTTGGTTATATTCAATGTTATTCTTTTGCATTTATGTATATTTGGTGGAGTGTTTATAAGAAATAACCACCAAAGAGACGTTACAAAGAAACTATTTTTAAATCTCTAAGGTATGCTAGGCAGATTTTACATTAAATGTCTGCCAAACTGATTTCGCTGTCATGACTAGTATGTAATGGTTGAGTGTGAGCCTTAGAAAACTCTTGTATAGGTTGAGTATTAACCTTGGCAAAACATTTGTAAGGATTGGTGTGAGTCTAAATACTAAGTTGAGTGTGAGCTTATAAAACACTGGTGATTTAGTGAAATACCTAATTGCTATATTGGGGAGTGATTGTAGGATTGATTAATATATGAACCACTATAAAACTCTTGTGATCATCTTTCTTCTACTCTGTTGTCCCTAGGCACTAAGAAGTGGGGTTGAATTGGTGAATAAAAATTTCAACAACGAGGATAAAAGGGAGAAGAAAGAGTACGAGAGAGACAACCAATTTATAGTGGTTCGGGTATAATTGACCCTATGTCCGCTCCCCAGTTAATCAATTGGGTATTTCACTATCTCAATGGTGTTTTCAAGCTCACACCCAAGTTATACAACTTGTGTTTAGATGGCTAACACATAACCTTACAATAATGTGTTTTTAGGCTAACACAAAACCTCATTCGAGTGTTTCACTAGGCTCACACTTAAACCTTTCTTGAAGTGTTTTTACAGGTTAACACAAAACCTCACAACTTGGTGTTTAATGCTCACACCTAACAATTACAATTTCATAAAGAAAATGAAGAAAATGAGTAGCAAAGATTAAGAGCTTTAATCACTTGTAATAAATTCCTTAGCAACTTATTCATGGTTGTTTGGTGGTGTATTTATAGCCAAACTTCACCAAAGAGACATTGCAGATCATAGCACATCAAATATTTGAGACATGTTTGACAGATTTTGCATTAAATGCTTGTTAGGATGAAATCACGGTCGCTACTGCATTTCGTGATTGCGAAATCCAAATTCTTCAAGGGAAACCCCGTTTGTGTCTAACGGCTAGTCCACGTGGCAGCTTCTTATTAGTTCATCAGGAAACTATAGTCGTTATCTTTTACCTACTTTTAGAAGTTGCGGTCGCGATTTTTCTTGTACAGGCCATGACAGAGGACGTAAATCCATCTGCCAAAGTGGTCATCTTTCTTCCACAGGATTCGAGGTCGCTACCAATAAGATGCCTCCGCAAAATTTGACTTCTAACAGTCTTTTGGGACACTTGTCAAGCTATAGTTGTGGACTTGCTTCCCTCTTGAGTTACTTTGAAATTCACGGTCGCGGTCGAGAATGGCTTCGCGATTTCGCCTGCTTGAATTTCAGCATGCCTTAACATGAGTCGCGATCGCGAATCCTAGATTGCGATCGCAATTTACATGTCACTTTGGAGTTTATCAACTCCTTTCATTTCTTCTTGAGAGATTTATTTATTTTTGCAAAAATAACACTTATTTAAAATATTAGTGATGATCAATCTACTTTGTTAAGATCAAAAGAGGTTCTAGACTTAGGATTGACCATCCTAGTCCAACAATCTCCCCCTTTTTGGTTTTGACAACCTAGATTGATCCAAAGTGAAAAATAAGTGTAGAGAAGTAAAATTGAATCATAACTTAACAAAGATTTCTAAGTGTAAAGTTAATTTGCTTAAATTACTCCCCCTTAACTTATGCACTTGCTTACTTACTCCTCCTTAAATAGTTTTCTCTAATTTTTCACTTGAATCTTTATCTCCCCCTTTGGCAAGATCAAAAAGATTTAGAGAAGACCAAAGATAATTAAAGGGAAAATTAAGCAGAAGTAGGAATAAAAAGCAAACTTATATAAGGAACAAACATTGAGAGCACAAAGAGATGCAAAAAGAAACAAACTCTTGTAGATATACTAACTATGAGATTACAAGTTTTGATTACAAAAGGTAACCAAATAAAAACAAAGTACAAAAAGAAACCTAAATACTAAAAAGCTGGTGAATCACTATCATATCCAGAAGAGTCTTTCGCAGTCTCTTGGAGGCTACCTTCAGCCTCATCTCCATCTTCCACACCTTGATCCCCATCTTGAGTATCATCAAAATCTGTAAAGTCAGGGAGGTGGCAGGAAAGAATTCAAAGTTTTTCCTATAGATCCACCATGTCGTTATGGAGGTGGGAGAGGAATAGTGATCGTCTTTTCATCATTCGCATAATCTTATCAAGCTTGTGGTCGGTGGTAAAGAGCAATACTTTTTCCATTGGCTTCAATGGAGAAGGAGCAGAAGGGGCTGAAGAAGGAACCTCTTTAATGTGGAGGCACTTCCTCTTGGAAATTTGAAAACTCTCCAATCGTTGTGCACCATAAGCGCCAAGTAGATAGGCGTAGGAGTCAGGATGTATCACCTTAGCGTTGACGAGGTAGGTGAGATCCAAAAAGTTCTGCGACAGCAGATATTTTTTGGTGAGAAGTTTTTCCTTCTCCTCATCTAGAGCTTCTAAAGTAGCCACGAAATAGTAAATGGCGGTGACATGCAATGGGAGCAAGAATTGACTCTTCGGCTTGGTGCTCATGTGAATCAATTGATCCACTAGATACCTACCGGTCTAGATAGGCTTGTTCTTTACGAGGCAGAAGAGGAATGCAAGATCCTTTTGCGAGACTTTTTCGTTCCCATCTCCCCTCGCATTAATGGAGAACGTGATTATTCGATGCAAAATCCAAAAGGGCAAGGTCTTGATATCCTTTGCCAAAGAAGACCTTGGGTCATGTTTAGCCTTTATAGAAAATCTCAGCCCAAAACTCTGAATAAATTACATCGAGAGCAGCAATGACAAAAGGAATGTGCTCACCGATTTGAAGAGTAAAGAGGCTGGACAACTGCTTAAAGGTGATGAAGTAGGGATCACTGAAGGCGCGAAATGTCATACCGTACTATTCCACTGGAGACTCCATTTTACGGCTTAATTAAACCATGCACATAAACTTCTGAACTATCTCCTCGTATCCGAGTTCAACTCGAAAGATAAAGTCATTCCAGCCAAGGTTGGACAGGAATGCTCGAATTTCATTGGTGAGTTCGAGGGACTCTAGCAAAAACAAAGATGGAATCTTATTAGGGAGGATGGTTTTGGAGAGATTGGCTTTGTACCTCTCTTTTTCTTCACGAGTGACTCCCTTCATGTTGAGGAGGGAATGAGGAGTAGAAGGTTGTGCTATTCCCTTATCCTTGTCTGCTCTGGATGCTTTCTTTGGTGCCATGAAGAATGTTTGTTCACATATCACAGGGACAAATCTTTTCAAAGTTTGATCTAAAAGCAGGACTTCCTCCGAAAATAAAAACACATGTTACTTATACAAAAATATGCCAGATAGCTACAGAGCAACTCTTTGTGTATCAAGCCACACTGTTAAGATCCTATGGTCCAATTTTTATGGATATCTTGGAAATTCACCCATCTTATCCTTTCTTGAAAACCTATACCTTTATGGACTACTCTGCTGTTATTAGTGGAGGATGGCGTTGGCCCAAGGAATTTCTTATATTCCTTCGGTATTTCTGCCATTTATACACAATTGTTGTAGAAGTTTGACCCTTCCATCTGTGGTCCTATCTCATGGATGTTAAAGAAAATCGGAGATATAATACTTACATGGTTACCTTCCTAGAATGGTTTCAACCAATTGACAGATGGATAAGTTCTCTAAAAATTAAGTACCAGAACTATGAACCCCAAACAGCCCTAAACAAAAGAATTATTTATATTGTTCATCGTCCATGTTTCATGGGACCTTTTGGGAATACTCCACATATTATGGCTCACATTCATACCTATAAGAAACTCCAGTTCTCAATATGGAGTGATGCTATAGAACACTTTGAAGAATTCAGAGAATTTCAAAGGCATATGTGTGGCAAGAACAAGATAGTCCCTAGGGAGATTTGGCCTTCAGCATCCCAAGAAGCTCTATGGGATATTCTCCCATCTCAGTATCATCAGAGCCTAAAGAATTCCAGTGCACAATGGGGAAAACCTCCCTATCATGGAAGCCTTATTGATGATACCACAGGGGACCGATATGATCTTTCTGGCTACTCCTAAGATCTGTTTGATCTCTCATTACATTGGGAAGAAGATAAGATCAATGAACAAGTGGCACAGCGGCATTATGAGGAATACTATGAAAATATGAACCTGTCTCCATCATATGAGCCTATCAGAAAATAGGATAGTGGAATGAATTATTAGACCCATTGTATGATAGTGTGGTGTGGGGTCTTATATCTATAATAAGTGACTCTCATGTGTGCAAATGTCACATTAAGTCATATGTTATACTGTTTACTTTTATTAGTGGGTTTACTTTCGTAAAGGATAAGATTCCTTCGTATCCTAAGTTTTTTGGCTATATAAGGAGAACTCTCAGTTTGTATCAGGCACTTTGGAAAAGAATAAAATTTCTATTTCTTCAACCATGAGTTTCTAATTCTCTTAACCGTAGGCTAACCTAAGTATAACTATTCACTTTCCCCTATCTGCTTCATAAGAGATTGGTTTGTTACCTTCTCTTCCATAAGTTCTATACTAAAAGGATCGTGGAGCTAAAGACTCAGAACAGTGTAGTAAGGTAGAAGAGGACGGTGGCTCTGTTGAAGGCTTGCTGATGCTGTTATGGTGAGCTTGTAGTCAAAATTCTACTCCAATGCTGACTAAAAGAGACTTCTATGTCTGTTGTTATGCATGATCATACCTGTATAGAGCCTATGACTATCACTCATAAGCTCCATATAGGTATGATCATGCACAAAGAGCCCTAAAACTGGACCGTAAGATCTTAACAATGTGGCTTGATACACAAAGAGTTGCTCCGTAGCTATCTGGCATATTTTTGCATAAATAACAGGTGTTTTTATTTCCGGAAGAAGTCCTGCTTTTAAGAACGATTCATCAAACAGACTGGAATGAGTATTAGGACCGTGGACTATTGTGGGAGAGACTACAGAAGTAGAAGCTTCTATAGAACTAGATGAAGTAGCCATCATAAATAGAGGGATTGTATGAGTTCTGGCAAGTAGGGATATGGTTTGTGGCCTTGAGAGTAAGTCCGAAATGAGGTTTGCATCTCCTTTTATATGTTGGACCTCAAAACTGTACCTGCTGAACCATTCTTTCCAACGAAGTAATTGAGGAGTCGGAACAGTCTTTCCTTTGAATTCAAGGATTCTAGGAAAGGAAGAAAAGTCCATGAGAACAAGGAAATGATGGCCGAGAAGATGAAATTCAAACTTTTTTATCCCATTCTTGACCGTAAGAATCTCTTTAAAAGTTGAATGATAGTGTTCCTCTGATGGCTTAAAAGCACCACTAGCATGCGCACAAATGCGCCTTTTCTCATCCTTATCTTCAAGTAATATGGCCCCCCAAAAGCTGTCACTAGCATCAGTTTGCAGGATTCTTTTCCCTGTAGAGGGAATTTGAAGTAGAGGTAAATTCTGCATAATCTTTTTGAGAGATTTGACAGCTTGTGTCTGCTTATCACTCCGTGGTGGAGAATCTTTCTTTAAATAAAGTTGTAGACGACGAGCCACTTTTGTGCAATGGGGAACAAAGTCCCTTAAATAATTTATAGTCCCCAAGAACTGTTGTGTCTATTTCTGAGTAAAATTATCATCTGGAAACTTTAATAATTCTGCTCCAATGTGGGGCCCTGGCTTATACTGTCCATTGGCAAAGTTCATTCCCAAAAACTCTATTTTATTTTTTGCAATGTTCATCTTTGATTGAGAGAGCATCACACTGAATCTTTGGTAAGTTCAAAGAATTGTTCCAGCAATTATTGATGTGACTCCATATCTTTTAAAAAAAGTAACATATCATCAATGTAAATAAGTGCACTATGGAGTAGTGGTTCATAGATTTGGATCATCGCCTTTTGAAAAAGTGAGAGTACCACCTTAAGACCGAAAGGTATCACTGTCTACTGACAGTGCCAATTGGGAATGCAAAAAACGGTATTGGCTCTGTCTTCTTCCTTGATTCCAAGTTGCCAAAATCCTGCTTTAAGATCAAACTTTGAAAAGATTTTTCCTTGCAACATGTGAACAAACAGTGAAGAGATTTTGGGTAAAGGAAACTTATCATCTTTTAGAAAATGGTTTAACGGTTGATAATCAATGACAAGTCTCTTTTTGCCTCTGGTTTGTTCTGACCGTTTATTGACATAGAAGGCCTGATAGGGCTAATCTGAATTGGTAGGTTCAATCAATTTTTGGGCCAGAAGTTCTGAACATTCTTGGTAAGCTAAAGTCAGGTCATCAGGAGTCATTTCTAGATGAGTTGCTTTGGTAAGATTGACATCTTCATTCAGCTTGAAAGGAAGGCTTATGAAAAAGTCTGAATTTTTCCATAAGGGTTTTGGATTTTTAAGGAGAAACTTGGTATGGTTGGCAGCACAATAATGGGCTTCAAGGTTTTGGATAATTGTGGCTAGGCCTGATGGATATTGGGTTAGTATGGAATCCATTTGAAATAGAGAAGTGACCTTAGTAAAAGGCTAAAAATAGCCCTTATACTTTAGGCCTGTAGGAAGTATTCCGAGTTTGGTTAATCTCCAATATAAATCAAATCCAATCACCACGTCTTTGTTTGGAAGTGAAGAGCCCAAGAATTGATAATGGATCTGACATCTTGGAAAGAATTAGACTGTAATGGGCTTTCTGGTAATCAGATTAGTGTGAAAGATTGCACCATTTGCTGCTTGAAAATATTTCTTGTAGGGCTTCCAATAATGAGTCGATAACACTTTTGGATTTAGCATAAAAAGATAGGCTCCTATATCAATGAATGCAACTGCCTTGATGGGCTTTGCAAATTTTTCTGGATAGATCTGAACATAGGCCAATGGAATAGGATGAGCCTCCTCTAATGAATCTAAAGCACAATCCATAACATAAAGCTTTATGGGATTATCCACTGTAAGGCCCATAACAGGAGTTATGCTATGGCATGGATACGATATACTATTTTCTTCATCTGTATCTGAAAGTGTTTCTTCTATAGCGAATACCATATCTGGAGAAGCTTCATCTTTTATAGAGAACAGTGACTCTACATCTGCATCATCAAGGTCAATAGCTGTAGAGATCTGGATTTGCTGAATCATTTTTGAAGCTTGTTTTCTCCGGTTAGGACAATTTTTTAAAAAATGTTCTCGTTGCCCATAAAGAAAGCACTTATTAGACTTCTGGTGTCCTCTGTATTTTTTTCTTCTAAAAAATTGCCATTTTTTCCTTCTCCTTTCAGCACCT
The DNA here is from genome assembly GCA_949677035.1 of Omphalea diandra. Classification (NCBI taxonomy): domain Eukaryota; kingdom Viridiplantae; phylum Streptophyta; class Magnoliopsida; order Malpighiales; family Euphorbiaceae; genus Omphalea; species Omphalea diandra. Next base: position 35,177 of record CATIWR010071687.1, read on the forward strand.
GGAGAATCAGAGGACTTTACTTTGAAAAAATGCTTCTATTTCTTTGATCTGCAGTCACAAGTCAGTTGATCATCCTTTGGACACTTAATCTTAAGATCAGTCCTTCTGCATGACTACTTTAGTGAGGGTTGTTTTTGTTTGTCCATCATTTGGGTTATAACCTTCTGTTCGTTACAGAGTTTTTCCAATCCATGCATCATTAACTGATAAATCTCACCAAATGAATAATTATTGATGGATCTATCTTTAGTTCGCATGATCTGATGCATTGCATTAGTAAGAATCTCAGGCAAGGATGTGATAAATGCCTCCTTAAGATGTGGACTTGCCCATCCTGATAACTAGTAAAACTTCTTGGGCATTCTTTGGTAATGAAGATCCAAATCTTTCTTAAGGAGTGAACAACACTTCATATTAAAAAATTCCCGCCTATTGAGATCAGAATAATCTTGGGGTTTTCCACCAAATTCTACATATAACATCCCAAGAAATTCTGCTAGGCCTGGAGCCTGCAGAAGTCGCAGTCTTGAATATTCATCCAAGACAGAATACCAATCTTGTAATCTACCTATCATCCTGGCTGTAAATTCTTCTAAGACTGTGCGAATTACTGCTTCGGGTTTTTTCATTTGAGTGTCAAGCCAAGCTCTAAATTCTTGAAATTTATCTTTCTAAAGAGTTGGAGATACACTATCTAAATTGAACCACGGTCCTCCATTTGATGCTGCTTTTGCTTATTGTGGAACTGCATGAGAATCTGATTCATCCATTTCCTCAGGAGGATCTACAGTATATGGTGTTTGATCAAGTGGATCTGCCATAAACTGTTCAGGAACAAGATCATCATCAGAACTTTCTTGCTCAGAGGATTCAAATGAGACTTCAGATGAACTTTCAGAGGTTGAGGTAGTTTGAGAGGTTTTAGCAACTGCCATATTACAACTTGGCATTGATGCTAAGGCTTTTTCCAGAAATGATACCAAAGGGTTTATCATACTGGAGCTTGGTGGATCTCTAGTTTTTTGTTCTAGCTTTTGGACTGATTCAGAGGTATTGGTGGTATGCATTGAGGTATCAGATTTTTCTCGAAATTTTCCAGCTTTGAGTTTTTTATGAAAAAGGTCTACTAATAACTCCATGTATTCTTGTTCTTCAAGGGTTGGAATTTTTAGCACAGGTGATTTATGTGGATGAGGAGGTGATAAAGGTATGTCAAAAAGGCCATATAGGTAGGTCTTTTGGTGGTTTGAACATGTTGAAGGTCTGTTTCAATCCTCCGTATTTGATCCTTTAGTCTTTGTATCTCCACAGACATTCTTCTAATTTCCTCCATTTGAGCCCTTTGATCTATCATTTCCATAATCTCCTTATGCTTGGCATCTACTTGAGCTTGTAATCTGATCATCAGCTCATACATGTCTTTTTATGTCTTTGTCAGTCGATCTTCCACCTTTTGGACTTGTACTGAGACTTTATCCACCTTTGATTCAATCTTCTGTAAAATCTTATTCTGGACAAGAGCATTGGACGTCTACCAATTTAGTACAGTCTCTCCTAAAGAGATCTTTAATGGTTGCCCTTGAGGATTAACTCTTATAGGAGTTTGTATGAAAGGCATCCTTCTCACCTGAGTATTCAGGTTTGTTTGTTCTTAGAGAGAAGGGAATTCCTCATCTGAGAATGAAGGTGTTGGTTGTTGGTACATACAAATTTCTGGTAAAGATTATGGTGGATAGTGGATAGGCTTTTCTTTATTAAGGTGTTTAAGAGACTGTTTGTAATAGGACAAAGGAGGTTGTTTTGGTTTAGGACTTTGACAGAGAGTAAAAGAGTGTTTGATTGGACTCTGGCCATAGTTAACCAGATAATCATATTTTTCAGAAGGTTCTCCTAACAATCCTATTGAAGGATCTCCATCCTCGTATCTTCGTCTCATTCCTCTTTTTGAACACCCCCTTCCTTTCTTCTTCTTTTCTTTTTTCTCCTCTTCTTTCAGGCAATCATAGTAACATTGATCACAATCACATCCACCCCAGAAGCAATGACCATCCCTTTTGTAGGGATAGATTGGCTTTCCGTCTAATTCAAAGAATTCAACTGGAATATTCAATTTTGGCTGATACGGTGTCATCATCAGTTGGGTTGTAAACATCATCCCATCTCCCATAAGGAGCATTGGTCTTTCAAACCTCGTCTCAATCGTCCCATCAGCCCTTCGGTAGTATACCGATTCTGTAGACTGAACCGGCTGACTTTGCTCGTGCATCTTCTTATAGCTTATTATCCAGGCATCAAGTAACATCTTTATCAACTCATCCCTACTTATCTACTTGATTAGTTTCTACCAAAATGAGTAGACACTCGTAGTTGTATGGTAGTGAGAGATCTATAGAGTGATTTTGTACTCTATAAATCATCTGGTAGTGGAGCATAGCTGTTGTTGTAGATGAAACTTGAGGAGCTCCCACTATCTGTATTTGGACTTGAAGAGTGTGCAGGATGTTTGGATCTTTCAAAGCCATGTTACAATTAGGATAGAAAGTGAACATGATTGTTCCTGCATTGAGTGAGGTCTCAACAGTACCTATGACTGCATGCTGGTACTGGAGATATCTTCTGTCCAATAAGCAATTTGTGCGAACACAGGAAGGCCTTTTCTTCTATGGTAACTTACTGCAAGTCGAATAGCCCCAAAGTGCATATGTGTATACCCTTGAGCTATCCATTATTGGATGAACTCAAGAGGTATTTCAAGGTTTACGAACTGCTCTAATCCAGTGCCTTGTACACTGGTCAAAGCTAGATGCTTACACATACTCCATTACAGACTTGACTGAGGGTTTTATGAGCGAACGGATGGTTCGGGTAAGGCTAGATTTGTTTCTTTGGAAGGCATCATATGGGTTTAGGAAAGGTAGGCTAGCTTCATGGATCTTTTTGTCATCAAGTATATAGCTTAGTTCATAGAGGTAGTCTATTTTGGGTGATTGGGATCTTTTGAAGGTTATTGGTGGAGGCATAGTAACAGTTAAAGGAGTTGTTCTAAAATGAGTAGATTCAAGAGATTTAGTATGAGAAGAAGAAGTAGAAGTAGAAGGTTGGTCGGGATTAACAGTGACATTTACCATGATTAAAGAAATAACCTTCGGCTAAACCATACATACATACTATTCACGCCCCAAAAAGATGAAGAACCAAGCTCTGATACCACTGTCGCCCAAAAGCTCCATACTGGTATGATCACGCACAGCAACAGACATGGAAGTCTCCTTCAGTCAGCATTGGAGTAGAATTTTGACTACAGGCTCACCATAACGGCATCACCAAGCCTTCAACAGAGCCACTGTCCTCTTCTACCTTACTGCACTATTCTGAGTCTTTAACTCCACGATCCTTTTAGTATAGAACTTATGGAAGAGAAGGTAACAAACTAATCTCTTATGAAGCAGATATGGGAAAGTGAATAGTTGTACTTAGGTTAGCCTAAGGTTAAGAGAATTAGAAACTCATGGTTGAAGAAATAGGAATTTTATTCTTTTCAGCAGTGCCCGATACAAACTGAGAGTACTCCTTATATAGCCAAAGAACTTAGGATAAGAAGGAATCTTATCCTTTATAAAAGCAAACCCACTAATAAAAGTAAACAATACAACACATGACTTAAAATGACTTTTGCACACAGGAGAGTCACTTATTACAGACACAAGATCTCATGCCACACTATCATACAATGGGTCTAATAATTCATTCCACTATCCTATTTCCTGATAGGCTCATGTGATGGAGACAGGTTCATATTTTCATAGTCTTCCTCATAATGCCATTGTGCCACCTGTTCATTGATCTTATCTTCTTCCCAATGTAATGAGAGATCAAACAGATCTTGGGAGTAGCCAGGAAGATCATATTGGTCCCCTGTGGTATCATCAATAAGGCTTCCATGATAGGGAGGTTTTCCCCATTGTGCACTGGAATTCTTTAGGCTCTGATGATACTGAGATGGGATAGTATCCCATGGAGCTTCTTGGGATGCTGAAGGCCAAATCTCCCTAGGGACTATCTTGTTCTCGCCACACATATGCCTTTGAAATTCTCTGAATTCTTCAAAGTGTTCTATAGCATCACTCCATATTGAGAACTGGAGTTCTTTGTAGGTATGAATGTGAGCCATGATCTATGGAGTATTCCCACAAGGTCCCATGAAACATGGACAATGAACCGTATAGATAATTCTTTTATTTAGGGTTGTTTGCGGTTCACAGTTCTGGTACTTAATTTTCAGAGAACTTATCCATTTGTCAATTGGTTGAAACCATTCTAGGAAGGTAACCATGTAAGGATTATATCTCTGATTTTCTTTAACATCCATGAGATAGGACCACAGATGGAAAGGTCGAACTTCTACAACAATTGTGTATAAATGGCAGAAATACCAAAGGAATAGAAGAAATTCCTTGGGCCAACGCCATCTTCCACTAATAACAGCAGAGTAGTCCAAAAAGGTATAAGTTTTTAGGAAAGGATAAAATGGGTGAATTCCTAAGATATCCATAAAAACTGGACCGTAAGATCTTAACAATGTGGCTTGATACACAAAGAGTTGCTCCGTAGCTATCTGGCATATTTTTGTATAAGTAACAGGTGTTTTTATTTTCAGAGGAAGTCCTGCTTTTAAGAATGATTCATCAAACAGACTGGAATGAGTATTAGGACCGTGGATTATTGTGGGAGAGACTACATAAGTAGAAGCTTCTGTAGAACTGGATGAAGTAGCCATCATAAATAGAGGGATTGTATGAGTTCTGGCAAGTAGGGATATGGTTTGTAGCCTTGAGAGTAAGTCTGGAATGAGGTTTGCATCTCCTTTTATATGTTAAACCTCAAAACTGTACCTGCTGAACCATTCTTTCCAACGAAGTAATTGAGGAGTTGGAACAGTCTTTCCTTTGAATTCAAGGATTCTAGGAAAGGAAGAACAGTCCATGAGAACAAGGAAATGATGGCTGAGAAGATGAAATTCAAACTTTTTTATCTCATTCTTGACTGCAAGAATCTCTTTAAAAGTTGAATGATAATATTCCTCTGATGGCTTAAAAGCACCACTAGCATGTGCATTCTTGTCTCATATAATGTCTCACTGAGCTGTGGTTATACTCATCCTTTCATAACTCAGCTTTGCAAGTCTTATTTAACATCAAGTGAGACTATTTATTTCTAGAACAAGAGCTGTTAACATCTATAATTATATTTTCCTTTAGTATTAATTATATTAGATTAGATTTGTTTACTTATATTTAGTAGATGATTCCTATAGAATTTGTGTGTAATTTATTTATTTTACCTATATGAATTCGATATATTATAAACTAATTAATCCATTATATTTGATAAGTTGTCATTTATACAATGAAAATATTTTAGAATAATTTTTTAATATTGTATTTCACTTTCATCTACTTGAAAATTTATATTTTCCTTATTTTAGATATATAAGTAGGCTATTGAGGTTGAGACCACAATCTTAGCTTCACATCGATCATGAATCTCAAATTTGGGGCATGACAAAATGTAACATCCTAAATTTTTCATAAGCATAATTTTGATAAATTAGACATTAAAGGAGTTTTTTTTTTAATTTATTTTGACTTGCAATTAAGTTAGAAGTATAATTTGATGTTTCAGATATAATATGTGACATCTAGAAGTGATCATGGTTGTTTTCAGTATAATATTGAAGAAAATAATTATTAAAACTTACTATTAAATTTATAATTTTATGATTAGTTAATTAATTGATTTTATGGGCCAAAATATTATTTAATTTGAAGATTAAATCAATTTGATAATTAAATAAAACTATAAGGACTAATATATATATATATATAGAGAGAGAGAGAGAGAGAGAGACGTTATGGTGTGGGAAAGTTAAAGGTTGGTGCCACCCTACCAAAAAAAAAAAAAAAAGTAGGGAAGAGAGGGGGAGAGACAGAAGGAAAAGAAGAAAAGAAAAAAATTTTGTGGTTTATTCATCGATGGAATTTTTTGGAATTCTTCATAAATTCATTGTGATATTTTTTAGAGGCAAGTTAATCTAATTTATATTTTGATTTATTATATATTATTTTAGATTATTATAGTTTAATTTTGATTGAGTAAAATTAAGTAAATCAATTTTCAGATTTATTATATATTATTTTAGATTATTATAGTTTAATTTGGATTGAATAAAATTAAGTGAATCAATTAGCTTGATTATGGGTGATTTTAAGATTTCAATTAATTTTTTACTCAAATTTAAATTGGAGTTTTTCATTAGAGTTTAATTTAGATATGAATATTGATTTTGAATCTATAATTTTAATATATGATGGTGATTTGATTTTTATAGGGAGTCATCTTAAATAATTGAGTGGTTTATATAAATATATTTGATAATAGAAATCATTTTAGGATTACATATTTTTAGTTGGAACTTAGATATTTTATATCTAGAGTTATAGAAATAATTCATCATTGATCTTTTTATATGTCAGTGATCTGAGTGTTTGGCTTTATATTCTAAAATTTGAGGTTAATCCAATGGTAAAATATATACTTATATATCTATTTTAATAGACTAATTAATTATTGACATGCACAATACAACTCAAGAAAATAATTATTTTAAAATAGTAATTGATATTATTTTAATCCCAAATTTTATATGGAGTATTTTGGATCTATCTAGTATGATGTATAAAATTTTTATGATTTTTGAAATATTTAATATATCACTTTAAGGGTTGTTTAAAGTTGTTGCAATCTGAAAATTATTAAGCATGACAACCTACATGAGGATGTAATTTGAAATTATAAAGTGTCAATTTAATTCCAAATTTTATGTGGAGTATCTTCGATATATTTATTATATTATATATTTTTTAGAATTTCTGGAGAATTATTTTTATTATTCTAAGATCAATATATACCTACTATCTTGGAAAGGTTATCGATATGATAACCTATTTCAGCTTATAATTGAAAATAATAAATGATTTTATTTGGATCTAAAATTTTATATGAAATACCTGAGATACATTTGGAGTGATATATAATTTTTATAGACTTTATAGAATGCTATCATGATAGAGTTTTATATTATGTTTGGTATGGACTAAGAATCGAGAAAATTTGAAGTATTAAATATATGAAAGACAAATGTTATGAAATTAAATTTAGAGGCTTATTGAGAATTATTTGAGTAATGTTTACTTTCTAAATGAGTTATTTGGATTGAGATTTAAGCTATTTTGGAGTTGTTATAATGAGATATTTTGGTGGTTAATAAGTTAAGGAATGAAACTATATTATATTACAAATTATAAATGAAATATATTAGTTCATTAGAAATCAAAAATATATTTATATTTTTATAGTTAAAATTACAATTCTAACCAAATGTTATGTATTAATTATATGTACTTAAATGTAATCCTATGATGACATAGGTGGTGCTATTGGTGGTCAACTAACTTATGTGAATTATACATTGGAGCTTATATTCAAGTGAGGGATTATATGAATTCACTTGAATTAAAAATAAATAATTAATTATATAATTAAATTGATTTACATGTTTGCATATGTGCTTAAAAATCGAGGAACAATTGTATATGTTATATGTGTATATTTATGGTTAATGTATTTTTTGAAAATTATTTTGCTATGTGTAATGTCATAGTTATTATGTGTTGAGTTGGAGAAAGACAAGGACTTAAATACCATGATGCATATGGATTATATGCAAATGTGTATATGGATCTAGGCTAGTGATCTCAATTGTGTGTGTGTGTGTGTGTGTGTGTGTGTGTGTGTATGCTACAAAGCCCTGTATATGAATTATTTGATCGGTTCTATCTTAGTCATCTCCATATATTTGATTTTGTGAAATTAATTGTTATGCTTAATTTATTTGATTTCTACTTGTAAGTGATTTGTGATGTTTACTTGAACTTGATCATATGACATGTTTTTGTAATATTGTTTATTTATTGTTTTACATAAATTTCATAAGATGTTAGGACATCTCATGCCTCATATAATGTCTCATTGAGTTGTGGTTATGTTCAATCCTTCAAAACTCAATTTTGCAAGTCTTGTTTAATATCAAGGAAGGATACTTATTTCTCCAAGCCAAGTTGTTCATGTCTATAAATATATTTTTTAGAGTATTATTTATATTTAATAAGATTTATTTTTTTTATCCATAGTAGATGATCTATATAGATTTTGAGTGTAATTTAATATTTTAAACATTTGAATTTGATATATTGCAAACTAATTAATATTATATTAAATTTTTTATTGTATTTTGCTTCCGGTTATTTTAAAATTGATGTTTTCTTAATTTAGATGTATATGTAGCTTAGTGAGATTAAGGTCAAGTCTTTAGTTTCATGTTGATCATGACCCTCAAATTTGGGCCATGACAAATGTGGTATCAAAGCCAAAGATTCATTGCGTCTCAAATCATTAGGAAGTTTTGTCTGTTGAAGTTTTCGTTGCATCACTTCAGCGTTTCCATCTTTATTAGTACCTCCTTTAACTTGACAGTTTGCCTTATAATACATTTAATTCACCTGCTTCTTCAATCCTTTTTATTTTACCTATTTATTCTTTATCTTCTATTTAGGTTCATAATTTGAGTTTTTGTATAGGGATTATGCTTATCATTTTTATGGAGTTACATGTATTGTATTTGATGACTTATTTGATGTTATTGCAATTATAACATATGTTAATTTGTTATTAATTGTATATGGTTATTGAATTTGTACATATAAATGTAGGAAATATTTGTTAGCCACATTAGGATTAATCTTATTTATTTGGACCGATTCATTATTGGAAGCTTATAGATACTTGATGTTCTATATATTATAAAAGTTTGTGGAGTTATATTAGATTATAATGTATAGTGAATATACATAGTGTCAGTTGAATTGGAGAAAGGTAAGTACAGTGAGCTAAGTGTGATTATATATGTATAAGAAACTAGAAGTTTGAGTTTATGTGTGAAAGAGATATTAAATTTTTCAAGAATAATTTTGTGATGTTTTTTTTAATCAATTATTATAATGATTCAAGATTGAATGAGGAATAAATGTTGAGTTTGGAGGGATTTATGTATGACTTATTATAGTGTGATTATTATCCTTAATATTTCAAGTGCAATGAGAGTTTTTTAAAATTCATGATTTGAAATTTATAATGATGATCAATATTGACAATTTGAAATTTTGGAAAAAAATTTGTGAAGAGACAAAAATATAGCATGAAGCAATTTTAGAGGATTGATTTTATGATTTTGGAAGTTATTTTATGGTATTTTATCTTTGGCTAGAAATAGATCTTATATACAGAAAATTAAGAAACATATTATATTAATTTGGACTTAATAGTTATAGAGAAGTTTTGATTATTCTGGAGAAATTTGATTATTGTTGATGACTGATAATTAAAAGATTACGCCTGTAAAGGAGAATGCAATATTTTATGGTTTCATTAATCAATTTTATAAATTTTAGAGATTTATTAGTAGTTGTAAATAATAAATTTAATGTTTGAAAGATAAGAAAAGTACAATGTACTTGGCGTTGATTTTATAATTAGTATATTTGATTCTAATAGTGGTTTATTGAGATTAAACGAGATTGATAAATATGGAAACTTAAGTCCAATAGAACATCAACAAATAGATTTAGCAGATATATATTTTGTGGATGAATGCAAGTGTTATTTATGTTAAAAATCAAAAGTGGTTATGGAAGGAGATATTTTTTAGAAAAATAATTGTCAATATTATATTTATTTGTTTGAAGATTTTATGGAGATTAAGTATTTAGTTTAAAGAATTAGTGAAATTAGTATTGATTGATGACTAGGGATTTTAAAATCATTTGATTTGGGAGTTTTATTGTTTATTTTTATTCAGTAAAAGAATTGGAGATAGGGAGATATAGTGATTTGATAGTGATTTAATTACAATTGAAGTTGAGAGATTTAAGTATATTATGTATTATTGCAAATTGGAGGATGAATTTTATTTAAGAAAGAGAAAATGTAACATCTCTAATTTTTCATAATTTATTTTTTGACTATTTAGGCTATATGAGTATTTTCACAGCTTAAACTTTTAGCAATTTCGAAAACGAAATTATGATAAGGGGATAAGAATGTTATATTTTAGATTTTATATAAGGATAATTTTAGTGATTTAGACATTAAGGGTATTTTTTTCTAATTTATTTTCACTTACAATTGTGTGACAAATATAGTTTGAGGTTTTAGATATGATGCGTAACATCTAGAAGTGGTCATAGTTATTTTGAGTAGTGTATATATATATATATATATATATATATATAGTATTTAAGTAGTTCTATTATAAAGGGAAATTTTATTGAAACTTAATATTAATTAATTATTTCAATTATTTATTGAAGAAAATAATTTTTAAAATATACTATTAAATTTATAAACTTATGATTAGTTGATTTTATGGGCTAAAATATTATTTAATATAAAACATTAATTCAATTTGATAATTATATATATATATATATATATAGTGTCTTGTGACAAATTAATTTGTTACAACACATATTATTTTTGTCACAATAAATATATCATGATAAAATCAATTTATCGTCTTGTTTGTCAAAATAACTTCGTCTCAATATGTAAATTATGACAATTTATATTTTGTCATAATAATGTATACCTTTTGTGACAAATATATTTATTACAAAAAAATATACTTATAGTAATAAAATTCTTTTTATGGCAAATAAATTTGTCATAAAATTTATTATCATTTTAACATAATATATCTTATATTATCGCAATAATATATTGTTTTTATGACAAATATATTTATCACAATAAAATATACTTATCATGATAAAATTATTTTTTTAGCAAATAAATTTGTTACAAAATCTATAATCATTTTAACATAGTATATTTTTTCACACCTCTAATTTATGACTTGATCCTATAACTTCTACATATGTTAGTAGTTGATAGTCTTTCCAGTAGTCGTCTATCATTGACTTTCTCTATAGTCAACACGTTTAAATAAAAAGTTTTGAAATATGATTACTCATATTCTTTTAAAAACTCATTGATTATCATATGTGGACTTTAAATTATTTAATTTCATCAAATTGTAATCCTTAGAATGTTCATTAACTCTCACATTATCAATAATTATTTCAAAATAAATTATTAAAAAAGAAAGAAGTAAAAAATAAAATATTAAGTTATTTTATTAAAACTCAAAATAATTACAATTTATTCAATTATACATTAAAAAATGAAATATAATATTCATCAATTTATAATTTAAAGTCTAATAAAAATTCAAAATATCACCTTCAAACAATAAGAATATCAATAATATATTTATATATCAGAAAATTTTAATAGTATTAAAAATTTATTAGATATATATTATATTATTTAGCTTTCTAAGATTATACAAATTTTTATATTAATAACAAGTAATTTTATTCTTATTTTGTGCTTTAATTTTAATATTGAATGTTACAAAAAAATGAAATTAATATACCAAAATTTGCATATGTTTATATTTTTTTCATTTATTGTGACAAGTTATTTTGGAATAAAAATTATTTATTGTGATAAAATAATTTTGTAATAATATATTAATAATTAAATATAGTCACAAAAGTATTATTATGTTAAAATTTTTTCTCATTAATCTTTATTTTGGTATCAAAATTTTAATGAAAATACTTTTTTACATTAAAATTTAATGTCTTTCTATATTGTGACAAAATATTTCTTCACAATAAATAACTATTTATTGTGAAAAAATAATTTTGTACTAATTTATTGACTAATTAAATATAGTGGCAAAATGATTATTGTGACAAAATTAGTTTCTTATTATTTATAATTTTATAGGAGCCAAAAAATTGGCACCATGATTTTGTGATCTAATATTGTGATGAAAATTTTTTTGTCATTATATTTTCTTTATGTTTGTTTATTATGAGAAAAATATTTATCAAAATTTCATTTTGTCACAAGTTAATCAAGTTTTACTAGAATTGTGATAGATTGTAATTTTATCATGATAAAATCACATATTGTGATAATACTGATTTTATCACAAAAGTTTTTATCATAATAAGTAAAATTTCTTATAGTGATATATATATATATATATATATATATATATATACACACACACACACACACACACACACAACATGTTATTGTGAGAGAAGTTAGTGATTGGTGCCGCTGACCAAGAGGGAAAAAAAGTAAGGAAGACAGAGGGAGAGAGAGAAGAAAAAGGAAAGGAGAAAAAGTTTTTGTGGTATATTCATTGGTGGATGTTTTGGAGTTCTTCATAAATTCATTGTGATTTTTTTTAAAGGTAAGTTAATCTAATTTATACTCAATTTATTATATATATTTTTAGATTATTGTAGTTTAATTTTGATTGAGTAAAATTAATTGAATCAATTAGCTTGATTATGAGTGATTTTAAGATTTCAATTAGGTTTTTACTCAAATTTAAATTAAAGTTATTTATTGGAGTTTAATTTACATATAAATATTGATTTTAATATGTAATTTTAATATATAATGGTGATTTGATCATTTTTAGAGAGCAATCATAAATAATTGAGTAATTAATATAAATATATTTGATAATAAAATTTTTTTTACAATTACAGATTTTTAGTTGGAATTTAGAAATTATATATATGAAGTTATAAAAATAATTCACCATCAATCCTTTTATTTGTCGGTAATATGATTATATAGCTTTTATGATTTAAAATTTGAGGTTGATCAAATAGCGAAAATGTACTTACAGATCAATTTTTATAGATTAATTAATTACAGCATTGTATAATATAACTTTAGAAAATAATTATTTTAAAATAGTAAATGATGTTATTTTAATCTCAAATTCTATATAAAATATTTTGGATCTATCTAGTATAATATATAAACTTTTTATAATTTTTAAAATATTTAATATGTTTAAGGGGTGTTTAAGGCTAATGTACTTTGAAAATCATTAAGCAAGACAACCCAATTGAGGATATAATTTAAAATTGTAAATAGTGTCAATTTAATCCTAAATTTTATGTGAAGTATCTTTGATATTTTTATTATATTCTATATATTTTTTAAAATTTTAAGAATATTAGATATAATAATTTAAGATCAATATACATCTACAGTCCTGTAAAAGCTATTAAGTAGAATAACCTATTTGAGGTTATAATTAAAAATAGTAAATGATTTTATATGGATATGAAACTTTATATGAAATATTTGAGATATATTTGGAGTAATATATAATTTTTGTATAATTTTTAGAATGTTATTTTGATAGAGTTTTATATGATGTTTGGTATGGACTAAGAATTGAGAAAACTTATACTATTGAATATATGAAAGACAAATGTTGTGGAATTAAATTTAGAAGTTTATTGAGAATTATTTGAGTAATTTTTACTTTCTACATGAGTTATTTGGATTGAGATTTAAGATATTTTGGAGGTGTTATAATGAGATATTTTGGTGGTTAGTAAGTTAAGGAATAAATTTATAACTTAAAATATTATATTATAAATTATAAATGAAATATATTAGTTCATTAGAAATCAAAAATATATTTATATTTTTATAGTTAGAATTATAATTCTAACCAAATGTTATGTATTGATTATATGTTCTTAAATGTAATCATATAATGATATAGGTGTTGCTATCGATAGTTAATTGACTTATGTGAGTTATACATTGAAGCTTATATTCAGGTGATTAATTATATGAGTTCACTTCAATTAAAAATAAATGATTAATTGTATAAATTAAATTGATGCATATGTTTGCTTATGTGCTTAGAAATCGGGGAACAATTGTATACGTTACATATGTATAAGTGTGCTCAATGTATTTCATCTACTATATGTGTATATTTGTTGAAAATTATGTTGTTGTGTGTAATATGATAGTTATTGTGTGTTGTGTTAGGGAAAAATAAGGACTTGAACCCCTATGGTGCACTAGGATTATATGTATATGTGTAGATAGATATAGGCCTACGGAAGATAATATGGTATACACCCTATAGTGACTTCAATTGTATATGTATATATTAGCTACAAAGCCCTATATGTTATACGTTAGCTACAAAATCTTATATGTTATATGTTGGCTACAAAGCCCTATATAGTTTACTTGATCAGTTCTACCTTAGTCTTTCCCACATATGTGATTTTATAAAATTAATTGTTATTCTTAATTTATTTTGATTTATACTTGTAAGTGATTTGTGATGTTTACTTGAATTTAATCATGTGATATGTTTATATAATGTTATTTATTTATTATTCTACATAAATTTCATAAGAGGTTAGGATGTTCCCCATCTCATATAACGGCTCACTGAGTTGTGGTTATGGTCACCCCTTCATGGCTCAGTTTTGCAAGTATTGTTTAATATATAAATATATTTTTCTTTTGAGTATTATTTATATTTGATTAGATTTATTTTTTTTTTAATCTTTAGTAGATGAGCTCTATAAATTTTGAATGTAATTTATCTATTTTAAACATTTGAATTTAATATATTGTAAACTAATTAACACATTATATTTAACAAATTATCTTTTGCACATTGAAAATGTTCTAAAATAAATGTTTTATTGTATTTTGCTTTTGACTATTTAAAATTTTATGTTTATCTTAATTTAGATGTACATGTAGACTAGTGAGGTTAAGGTTATGTCTTTCGTTTGACGCTGGTCATGACCCCTCGAATTTGGGGCATGACATTCTCATTCTCTAAAACAACTATCAATGTTGTTACCAAGCTTTCATAAGATAGTGGAAGAGAACACAAAAGCAACAAACCCTTATCTTTGATCTTCATATCCAAACTAGCCAACTAAGCAATTAAATTTATTGAATGCATTAAGATAGTTTCTAATATTTATGCCTTCATTCATTTTTAATCGGTATAATTCCTTCTTCAAATATAAGTGGTTTACGCATAATTTTGACATAAAAAGTTTTTCTAATTTTTCATGTACTAACAGATTTGACCTCATTCAATACATGATATTTTCACATTAAGAGCTAAAATCAATTAAATTGTACTTACTGCATTTTATTGAAGTTTCTCCCAATCATCATCTTTTATAATTGTTGGCTTGATCATATTTAATGCTCTAAATAATTCTTATTGCACAAATATATATTTTTTAGTTTTTTTCGCTATAAGCTAAAGTTATTTTTGCTATTGAATAGCACCATCTTAAATTTTGATCTTGTTATACTCAAATCTTTAAAATCATATAACTACAACTACGATACCATTTGTTATATTAAGACTATAAAAAAATTAATGTTAAAGAACACAAATAATTTAATGTAGTTTGGAGTAAGTTTGTTACATAAATAAATTACTAATAAAATCAATAAATATAATAATTAGTTTACGTAAATAATTCAATAAATAGGCACACAATTGCGAATTCGCTAGACCCTGATAAATCACTTTCGACGGCGCAGACTCACGCTACGCCTTGTGATTGTCTAATGTAACACAACCGTGACAATTGGACTTAAAAACAAAATAAAATCCAAATCCAGCTTGGATTACTAATCCTTTTTATACACAAACTTCTTTTTCCTCTTTTCTTTTATTTTCTCTAATTTTATTCCTATATAAACTTGGACTTAAAACACCTGTCCCCCAATCGAATTTGTTGCCTGTGTTTCTCGGACAAGTTTCACACCAATATTAAAGAAAGGAGTTGACTACTTTGGGCTATGAATTTGGTTTTTTAGGTTCATATTTGGGTATAAAAGAAGTTTAAGTTTATGTTACTAAAATTGTTTTTGGGTTTTGGGTTTTTTTCTGAAATTTAGATGATCATTTCCATTATTTTTTTCAACAGTAAAAACAAAACAAATAAATCAAGAAATGGTTCAATAACCAGGTGTTATGATGATGGTGGATACAAGTAAAAGGGCAAGGATTGATTAAGAAAGAGAAGGAATATATATATATATATATATATATATATATATA